>MU185225.1:1364-40282 GCA_016904865.1 Pissodes strobi | reverse complement strand
TGCAAAAAATACAAAATACGATAAATTTCAAACGGACTTTATGCGTGTGTCCATATATATTTTCAGACTGAGTTAGGATTGCCAAGTTTTCTACGAGCCAGGGGAGGACTTTTCCAGTGGTAGCTCTCGGCTTTGAAAAATGATGAGGAGCTATCCACCTAACTGCTTAAATTTTTTAATATTCATTACCGCTGTTTTTTACGTAAATCATCAAAAAAAAATTATGTGCTTTAGCCCACAACCGAAGTGAAACTTCTGAAAGAGATACTAGGAATGGAGTTTTTTTAAAGCTCCAGCTCTTTTGCTCCAGGTTTCGACACTTTTTTATTTATTTTTTTGCTATTTTTCAACTTTTTTTCATAGAGCATTTTTTTCGTTCCATTTTTGCCGCATCTACCATAAAAATTTGACCATCTATAGCTCTACCCGTTCTCCCGAATTTAATTATTTAAGTTTTTCCTTCTCCACCTCCTCCTAGGTGTTCATTTTTTTTTCGATTTACTACCCTCGCTAAAGAAGGTTCACTTCAAAAATAAAATATATATTTGTCGCCTGTATTTACTTGAATAACAAAAACATATGTTAACTCGATGGTTAA
Source organism: Pissodes strobi (assembly GCA_016904865.1). NCBI lineage: Eukaryota > Metazoa > Arthropoda > Insecta > Coleoptera > Curculionidae > Pissodes > Pissodes strobi. The sequence continues at coordinate 39,684 of MU185225.1, read as the reverse complement.
CTTTTAAAATGGAGATCAATTCGTGGAAAAACATGTTCGATTATACTTGCCAGAATTGATACCCAAAAGATCCCATTTCAAGACGAGCGTATTTGTTAAATAAAATAGTTATTTATGCAACAAGTGTGTAAAGTGGCCCTTTTTTATGAATGGGAATATCCCCATGAATAAAAAAAAGGGTAAAAGAAAGGGTACAATCCCATGGATAAAAAAAGGGTACTACACATTAAATTTGAAAAACATTTGTGTCAAATTTGGCCGCGGTTGCGATTTTATGGCATTTTTTTGTTCGGCAAAAACTGAAATTTCGAAAATACCCCTATATTAAAATTTATAACTGGCATATAAGGCGCGAAATCTACCTAAACAACTAACCGAAACTGTCTGATACAAACCCGAAGTGTAAGGGATCTGAGTATATAAAATATAATAGTAGAATAGAGACATGTACTCCATCGAATATTATTTGACACCACTCAGAGGCCGCTGTGCCAAATTTCAAATGATACTATGGAACAACTGTTTGAGCACGAAAAATCTTTTAGCAGTGGTAACATGGCTTGAGATTGGTTTGCTATTTTATTATTTTTTATATTTTTTGCAATAATATTATAATAGTGGTAAAGGATGACATTTCCGTGACAAGAGAGGAAGGAGGAGTCAACGTTTTAAAGAAGGACTGTCCTCCCGAATGGAGGGCACTTGGCAACCGTAGAGGAGGGGGCATGTCTAACAATTTTGCCCCCCCCCCCCCCCCCCCGGCATTTTTTTTAAATATCTTAGTTTTTACCAAAGGTATGATTAACAACAAAGATTATACAACTGTATACAGGGTGTTCCACGAAGGCGGGATTAAACAGAGTTTTATTTTTTTAAAAGGAACATCCCATATATTATTGCATATTTGGATTTTGCGGAGAATTCTAGACATATTTCATAAATAATGTCCTATACCTATCTGTTACTGTTTTTGAAATATTGACAGATGAAAATCGACCATTTACCAAGTTTGACAGCCTGTAAAATACAGGGTGTCCGGAAATAGCATCGCCAAATTACAGAGGGTGATTCTACATAAGAAAACATTTTTATATGGACATGGGTCCGAAAATGCATAGTTTCCAAGATACAGGGTGTCAAACTTTTTATAAAAAAATCAGTTTTTTGTTAGTATTTTAAATGTGATTTTATTGATTTTGTTGAAATTTGGCAGGGTTATCTGTAGTAATAAGGGGCTCATTTAGCCTTAATTAGATTAAAAATATAAAGTCCAGTGGCGTCCCGGAGGGCATCATACCGAATATTATTGACAAAAAAAGTGTGCGCCGCTGACTTTTTCAAACATTTTATATTTTTTTCGTAATAAGCAACTAAAAATACAGTATTTTTGATTCTCGAGTTGTTTTCCTATCTTGCGTCGTTTTCGATAAAAAAAAGTAAAGACCGGTTTATTACATTTCCAAACTTTTTTGATAAAATCGATATTTTTATTTATATCTTAAATATGCTTTTACCGATTTTGTTGAAATTTAATAGGGTTATCTGTAGTAATAGGCGGCTCATTTAGCCTTTGCTAGATTAAAAATATAATGTCCAGTGGCGTTCCGGGGGGCATCATACCGAATATTATTGACAAAGAAATGTGCGCCACTGACTCTTTTAAACATTTTATATTTTTTTCGTATTAAGCAACTAAAAATACAACATTTTTGTTTCTTGAAGTGTTTTTGTTCGTTTTCGAGAAAAAAAAATAAAAACCAGTTTATTACATTTCCTTAGGGTACCAAATTCTACATCAAACGCTGTAATAAGCTGGTTTTATTTTTTTTCTCAAAAACGAAGCAAGATACGAAAACAAAGTAAGAAACAAAAATATTGTATTTTTAGTTGCTTAATACGGAAAAAATATAAAATATTTAAAAGATCCAGTGGCGCAAATTTCTTTGTCAATAATATTCGGTATAATGCCCCCCGGGACGCCACTGGTCATTATATTTTCAATCTAATAAAGGCTAAATGAGCCGCCAATTACTACAGATAACTCTATTAAATTTCAACAAAATCGGTAAAAGCATATTTAAGATATAAATAAAAATATCGATTTTATCAAAAAAGTTTGGAAATGTAATAAACCGGTTTTTACTTTTTTTTATCGAAAACGACGCAAGATACGAAAACAACTCGAGAATCAAAAATATTGTATTTTTAGTTGCTTAATACGAAAAAAATATAAAATGTTTGAAAAAGTCAGCGGCGCACACTTTTTTTGTCAATAATATTAGGTATGATGCCCTCCGGAACGCCACTGGACTTTATATTTTTATTCTAATTAAAGCTAAATGAGTCCCTTATTGCTACAGATAACCCTGCAAAATTTCAACAAAATCAGGAAAATTATATTTAAGATGTTAACAAAAAACTGATTTTTTATAAAAAGTTTGGCACCCTGTATCTTGGAAACTATGCGTTTTCGGACCCATGTTCATATGAAAAAATGTTCATGTTTTCTTATGTAGAATCACCCTCTGTAATTTGGCGATGCTATTTCCGGACACCCTTTATAAACGGCTAAAGACAGAGCAAAATGGTTTGCACTTTCCTATCTTGGTTTTTCCTAAGCTATGGTTTGACACTAATTTTTTATTTAACCAGAGGTTAAGAAATTCCGATTAAATTTAACCTCTGGTTAAATCTAAAATTAATGTCGAACGATAGCTTATGAAAAACCAAGTGCAAACCATTTTGCTCTATCTTTAGCCGTTTAGATTTTCCAGGCTGTCAAACTTGGTAAATGGTCGATTTTCAACTGTCAATATTCCAGAAACAGTAACAGATAGGTATAGGACATTATTTATGAAATATGTCTAGAATTCTCCGCAAAATCCAAATATGCAATAATATATAGGGTGTTCCATTTAAAAAAATAAACCATTGTTTAATCCCGCCTTTGTGGAACACCCTGTATACAACTGTGCTATGCCATAAAAAATTTCACATCATACTCTTAAATTTTTGTATTTGACGTTTTTTTCTAAAACGTCAATTGAGAAAGTTAATGGGGGGTTCCATTTATAGTGATACACCCGGTACAGGGTTATCCAACGAGGACTAGACAAGGCGATATTTTGACTTTCCCTGTACTTTTATAAAAAAAAACTGAAATGGCCATCTTATGTAATTTTCTTCCGCGAATTCGGATATGTTCAGCAAAAAAACAATTGAACATCAAATAAAAGTGCTAGGTGTCACTTTAATATATTTTTAAATGGAACACCCTGTATATCACTAAATTTTTGGTCTATCTAGAAAAATCTAAACACATTTTGTGTATAATATCCTATACCTACCTATCTTTAGCTGTTTACCAAATATTGACAGTTGAAAGTCGGGCATTTTGACACTTTGACCGGCTCTAAAATCTAAACCGCACGAGATCGAAGAAAATGGTTTGCACATTCCTATCTTGGGTTTTCATAAGCTTTCGAATGATAGTAACATTGAATTTAACCTGAGGTTTAAAAGTTCTGGTTAATTTTATTCGCAGGTTAAATTCGAAGATACTGTCATTCGATAGTTTATGAAAAGTTTTCTTTGATCTTGTGCGGTTTAGATTTTAGAGCCTGTCAAATTGTCAAAATGCCCGACTTTCAACTGTCAATATTTGGTAAACAGCTAAAGATAGGTATAGGATATTATACACAAAATGTGTGTAGATTTTTCTAGAGAGTTCAAAAATGGGTGTTCCATTTAAAATATATATCAAAGTGACCTCTAGCGCTTTTATTTGATGTTCAATTGTTTTTTGCTGAACATATCCGAATTCGCGGGAGAAAATTACATAAGATGGCTATTTCAGTTTTTTTTTTATAAAAGTACAGGCAAAGTCATTAAATCGCCTTGTCTAGTCCTCGTTGGATAAATGTGTACAAAAATTATAGAAATCAAAATTGATTTAAAATCATCATATTAAAAATATGAGATAAAGAAAAATTTATATTTAGGGAACAATTTAAGAATTCTATATTGCATTGATCGAAAATATTCCTTCAGAGACCCATTTTTGGCTACAAACGAAACTATAATTGGGCCATTCGCGATGGCCTATTAAGCCAAAACAATACAATTAAAATTGATTTTCTTTAAGGAAGAAATCCAAATTTGACATATTATTATACTTTTTGCATCGCCTCGGTATAATGTATTACATTCTCAAGTAGAATGACAGCTCCAAGTAGGCTGTGGATGGCCCTTATCTTTATGCCGTCGAACGATGGATGCTACCGAATGATTGGCCGGTTGTTTGTACACGGCCTACTACTAAATAAATTTGACTCGAAAATCTAAGGTATACCGCGTCGATGCAAAAAATACGATATACGTTAAATTTCAAACGATAATATTTCGAAACTTTTAAGCGGACTTTATGCGTGTGTCCATATTATATTTTCAGACTGAGTTATGATTGAATGCTCCAACTTTGGGATGACGTCATTTTGTTTGGGAAGTGTGAACAGACCTTTCAAATAAGGTATTACTTGATCCTCCCTTTCCCTTTATTACGCTTGGAAATTTTTAATTGTCATTTTTGTTCCAAAATAAAATTCATTTTTCCTTACTAAAGTCCCCCAAATATCATTAAAATATGCAAATTGATTCCAAGGTTAAGAAGAAGGGGGGACATTTTCTTTACAATCTTCGAATCCCGAGAGGGCGTATAACGGGACTTGTCGCAGGAATTCTGAAACTTAGGAGACATACAGATTTGTAACTTTGTACACATGATGAGAAGGCATCAAGGTTGGTGTTGCCCAATTCCCAGACGAAAAAATTGAGAATTGCCGATTTTAGGCAAATATGGCCAAAAACCGTGTTGTTTTTTGGTCCCCATTCAATGAGACATTTGGTTAAATTTTAGCATTTTTGTGCCACTTTAAAACACCAGTTTTTTTGAGAAAAAAAATGTGTTTAATTCTTTGATATCTTGGCCAATTGCAGTCTTATTTCGGCGAAATTCACGCACAGATAGAAATGGACATTCAAGAGTAAGCTCTATAAGTGGCATTAAAAAATTTCAAATAGTTTGCTCGTTACAGGCCAGAGGTGTACTTTGAAGTTCTTAAATATATATATTATTTTTTTTAATGGATATTATTTTGGATTTTCGAAATACTTGTTTCATTCAGTAGGCTAGAGTTTAGTATAAACAATAAAAATAAAAATTGCATTTCCCTCATTTACCCTATAATTTCAAAGTACCTATACACTGACTGAAAACGGTATTTTGTTTATGAAATTTATATTTCACTTACACTTAGATATTAAAATAACTGATAAAAATTCAATCAATATTTAGCTCATATATGATATTCCGCACACTCCCCGACTCCCCGTCGAAAATCAACATTATCTACATAAACGTATCATCAAAACTCGATGAGTTAGGCAAATGGAACAATACATTCAACCAAAACTGCCCTATTTGTTAATATTATTACTTTTGGAAGTGGCACACGATTTTTTATTACCTACGCATAAATGTCTAAATTTAAAATCGAAAACGTCTTTGGTGATTCCATGACACTGACCTTACCAGTCTTATTTGGTCACAAACGAAACTATAGTTGGGCCATTCGCGATGGCCCAACTATAGAACAGGAGCACTTAACTGTAGACTGTAAACACCTCTATTGGTACGAGTTTCATCAACACAACACCCTTATCTGCTAGCAATAATCCCTTGCAGGGCTTGATAACTTGCCCTATAAGAAAAGCATATTATATAGGATCGACGCACAACGTTGCCAGATTTCCGACGTCCTTATCGACGCTTGGCGTTGGCGTTTTTATTGATTTTCTTGGCCAGTCTTATCTGCATATTACTACATTCTCATTTTAACCGTTTATTTATTTTCTTAATTAAACTCATTTTCATACAATTAATCCATGTTTTCGCATTTGAATGAGTAAACGAATATTTTGATTAAGATAGAGATTTCTGACGGTTAAATTTGATATTGCGATAATCAAAAACTTTGTGCGATTATTATATTAGATGATTTTAAAGATAATGCAAAATGAAAATGTTAAAATTGTCAATAAGTGTTTTGTCATCAAAATACAATAAGTTACAGTTTTCTTCTATCTATTGATACCGAATATTCCTTCTGCGTAAAAGGTGCCCTAAAGGCAATGAAGGATAAATTCGTAGAAACAGAAAATCTAGCTCTGTCTATATATACATAATATATATTCACAAACTTGTACGGGAAATATTTCAAAAATTCAAATGCATCCACTTACAGTTTCAGCCTCATATCAACGTCCAATAATTCAAAGTCCGATATAAAACCAACCGAGAAACCGCACTAGATTCTACTCATCTTACCGGAATATTTATTGTTCAAAGAGATCTATAGAATAATCGTATATATTTAATTAGATTTTCTCGCTGCGAATGGTGAAAGGGAGAATTTGATGGCGGATTGTGGAGTATTGATTTTGCGCAAGGGTATGGATTTTAGCTGACTTTAGAGGTTGCTCTGACGATGATGTGTGGATACGTCACAAAGGGGTGTACTCTATTTAAATCCGAAAGCTTTTTCTCCATTCATTTCGAGCCATAGCAAAACTTGGAAAAATTAATTCAAGTTCAGCAAAATGTGAACTGGCAATATCTTAATTAGGGAGCACTTCGAATGCCTCCAAAATTTTCGCGGAAATTCCCTAGCTCCACTGGCCGATAATATGTCAACCTTTTTCTCATAAGTTCAAGGTTAATTTTCTCAAAAATAATTTTGTATTTAAAATGTTTAAACGTGGTGTAGAACTCCTTTTATGTATGGAATCAATTTCCAGGTCACTATAGAGTTCTGTATTAATTATAGCAATGAATATACAAGATAGTAACGCGACATAATGTATACCCTTATAATCTACGTACGCATATCAATGCATCACTCCGTCTCTCCTGGGTTGGTGTAGGTTCGTAGTATAAATATAATGTTACAATCTCGTTCATCACTGTTAAACAATAATATTACGTGTAGTAATGTAAATAACGTTCGTCTAGACTTCGAAATATTCGAGTCGCTCTCATGATCTGATCTATGAAATACCGAGTGTTTTTCTGATACGTTACAGTGGTACAGCGAGGCGAACGCTATAAAATGTGTGACTTGTCCCTTCAGTACCAAGCCGATACCCTAAAGAATAAGATTAAATAAAATAAAAGTCTATTTTGCGGGGATTGAACCCGAAGCGAGCGCCACTCAAACTAATGAGGACACCGAGCCACGTACCAACCTGTCACGGTGCCTCCGAGATAATTTAATTTAAAGCTTATCGACATGCGTGCGGTGCGCGCGTACTTAATACACTGTGTAGGTCTCTAGTCTATCCTCCGTTTCTGTTTTGTGCTGATCAAGTTTTGCTATTATCACTTTCATTATCTAAAAGCTAAGTATAACCCACATCAAGAGGGATGTCCATATTTCGCTAAGTCAAGTAGATGACAATAGTATATGAAAGGCCGGGTGTACATTAATAAAATCTTGTCATTTCATTTAATAAAATAATAACAACCAATAGAACTTACCTTAATTTCTATTTAATGCCGCAAGGTACCTACTGTATGAATATTTTTAATTTTTCGGGAAGCGTTTAGAGAATTGTCAAGAAAGTGAGATTATGTTTGTAAAATGTTTTTATTTTCCTTGATTTTGGGTGAGTTTTGTTTGGTTGCGCTCCGAAGCGAGCGGAGGGCCATGCGAAATAACTTAATTATTGCCAACATTTGGCAAAGGTTGCCGAAGGTCACGACAAAACAGACCGCTGTCTGAAGATGCTAGTTCGTACTTAGTTCTGTTGTATAAGGGAACGCGGCAAAATCACTCGTTCGCGCCTTCACACCTTACATGGTTGCCAGTTATATGACATAAGAATATATGATCCGCAGTAGTGGCACTTGGAGCGGAAAATTTTGTGGGGCCACGCCCAATTTTTACACAAAAGTCATGAGTCGGTTAAAGTGAAGGCTAGCCGTGCAGACCCCTAGACCATCCGCTGCCTTAGAAACAATAGCTAACCAATCACGCACCTCTTATTCACAATTGCAGTAGTATCTGAAATCTCACCCAACGGATCACAGGCCCAGCATCTAGTACTGAATCACCCTTAGATTAAGTAGGAGTAAGGATACCGCGCATGACATTAAGCCAATGTACTGAAATTAAAGCCTTTTCAGAGCGGTGGCCATTATTTATGTGGCAAACACATCTATTGTTGTGGCTGTGCTATTTTGCAGTTATTTTGTGAGTTATTTGAACAAAGAGAGATAAAAGCTAAGATTCATAATGGTAAATTGTTCGGCATATGGTTGCAAGAGTCGAAGTGAGAAGAAGGAGCCTGGAATTTCATTTCACAGGTAATTATTGTCTGCTGACCTTGTAGTTTATTTGCATATTTCTTGTTTTAATAACATGTATAATAATACATAATGTACACATTGTGTTATCTCCGAGTGTATCATGGTAGGGATGTTTATTAAATTATCGAGAGTAATTTGATACCCGATATTGGATATTTTCAGTCATCAAATAATCAATAAAGCCATAAATTTTCTTCAAGGAAAGTCATTCAACAGAGACGTAGGTAATATATTTTTCATACTCTACCTATAAAATGGCTATCATATTTTACGACTGAAAATTACTTTACCTTATGAATTATTTTTTATTACTTATAATTTCAATTAATTTATTGAAGTTACCCAGTAATTTATATGGCAGCTGGTAACAGTTTTTTTTCCATATTATCTGTCTTCTTCTTTTCTTGTCTAAGGAACCACCAGATAGTTTTTTGCACCGCAAATACATCGGTAAACTGAAGGCTTATAAAATTCCGTGGTAGGGTTAGATTTAAATGTATATTTAGGATGCGCTGGCAAATCGTCCTGCCGGTAGCAGAAGCCATCAACAAAATTCTAAAAGGGAAGACATTCTGCTGTCATCGTTACTTATCCTCTTGTCAGATTTTAAGATTATCCGGAAAATCAAAGGGTGGAAAATTTTGGGCGTTTTTTAGGATATTTTAGTTAAATGCACCAAGTTTCTGTAGATTTTGCACTAGAATTTGTTCCTTCCGTTTTAGAATATTTTTTAAATAAGGTCTATAAGGTAGGCAAATTTAAAATGATTGAGATAATGTACGCCAAAAACTTTGTAGTTTTTGAAGGGGTGTGAACCCTCTACCAAAGATTCGCTTAAAAGGGTTACTTCTATTTTCTAAAGATACTTACCAATATGCATTTGTAAGTACGTGCCAATAGGGTACCCTAAATGAGCAATATTTGTTCAAAATAAAAACAAAGAACAAAGATGTTTAAAAGCAACTAATATCTCCCAAAATAGAAAGCAATAATTGTTTTTTAGTTACTCTTAAGCTAGACTAACAATGGCTTGGCGATTTAAAGCTTCAAAATACAAAAATGCAGCTCCGATTGTTCCCAAACCTGAGACCTATGTACGAGACATTTGTGTGGGGTCTTACCAGACTTACGGTAACAATATTGCTGCTTCTGCTAAATTCATGGCGTTCAACTGGGACCATGCTGGGTCTAGCTTAGCTGTTTTGCCGATTGGTATGTTTTAATTAACTACAATTTTGCTCTGCTAGCCAAAAGTTTTACATTGTAGATGATTGTGGTAGAAAAAGTAAGATTATGCCTCTCTTACATGCGCACTCTGATACTGTCACTGACATGGATTTTTCTCCTTTCCACGATGGACTCTTGGCCACTGGATCTCAAGATTGTTTGGTTAAAATATGGAATATCCCTCCCGAAGGGCTAGTGGTAAGTAAAGTTGTGATTTTAGCCATTCAGACTATTTTAATAATGGTAATACATGTAGGAGTCCCTTAGCAATGCCGAATGTACCTTCTCTCATAAGCAACGTAGAGTGGAGACTGTAGGATTTCATCCAACGGCCGATTATCTTTTACATTCTACCTCGTATACCACCCTTACTCTTTGGGATCTCATCACTGAAAAAGAGTTGCTATCGAATAGCGACCATGAAGAGGTGATACAATCTGTAAGTTGGAAACGAGACGGGACACTTTTGGCTACCTCTTGCAAAGATAAACAGGTAGAGTTTTTCTTCATTCATAATAGATTTAATTGGATACCTCACCATTTGCAGGGCTTAAATTTTGTGATAAATATCATTTAATTTTGGTACAGGTTAGAATAATAGATCCCAGGTCCGAATCTCCTTGCATAAAGCAAGCTAATAGTCATCAGAGTATTAAAGATTCAAGAGTGGTATGGTTAGGGGACCAAGATAGGATTTTGACGATGGGTTTTGACGCACAAAGATTAAGACAAATCATTATTAGGTTTGTAACTCCTATTAGTTTGGGTTAGGTTAATTTTCTTATTTCAGCATTGATTTTATCTACTGTTTACAGGGATTTACGAAACTTTAAAGAGACTGAGAAAACCCTAGAATTAGACTGTTCTACTGGTATATTAATACCCCTCTATGATGCCGATACCGGCATGTTGTTTTTGGCAGGGAAAGGTAAAATATTTAATTTAAATTACTTTATTTTTCAAGACTTATTTCTTGCTACTGAAAATATCTTGGGTTTTGTGTTTACAATTTTAAGGTGATACAACTGTTGGCTACATGGAAGTGACTGATAAAGAGCCGTTTCTTATCGAAGGAATACGGCACTCGGGTGAACAAACAAAAGGGGCTTGTCTGGTGCCGAAGAGGGCGCTGAACGTCATGCAAGGGGAAGTGAATAGGATTTTGCAGCTTACCAGTAGTTCTGTTGTGCCTATTACTTATCAAGTGCCAAGAAAAACTTATAGGTATTTGCAAAATGCCATATTTACAATTACGAATCAAAATAAATGGTGGTTTCATGCTTCACTCGTGTTTCTATCAAAGCATTCATAGTTTACATACGTTGTTCTAATGGTAGCATTTTTCCAACTTTCTACATTTTTCTAGAATAAATCTATTAAACTTATAAATGCGAAGACTTGACTCACTCAACTTACAAAGCAAAGAGAATTTCAAGCTTCTGAGTTGACTATAGCTATTTCTGTTATTTTAGTTCCCTGATCGTCTTTATTGAGGTCAGATTTAATAATTTTCAGGGATTTTCATTCGGACTTATTCCCTGATACACCCGGCTACAAAACGGACCTTACTGCTGACCAATGGGTGGAAGGAACGAATATGCCCCTGTCAAAAATTAGTTTAGATCCCAGCAAAAGGGAAAATGGAGAGGAACCAATTATTGTAAGAGATATAGCCAATCACATTCAATGTTTTAACACTCTATTTTTTATTGCTTAGTTTCATTGTTTTCTTTTTTCAAACTAATCGAGTTTTGAATCGTTTTTTTTACACATTCAAGGCAACTTATACTGAAATAATTATTGTTTTAGGTTCATAGGGGTTCGTTACTCGAATTACGTGAAGAATTCGAACATGCCAAAGCTACTCGCAAAACGTCTCGAACCAAACCGAAAGTGATCGATACGGCTGTGAAATGCGAACCCCATCCGGTAAAAACCATCATTAAAGAGATCGAAAAGGACAAAGATAGTGTCGTAGAGGAAGGAAGTTCAAGAAGAAGCTTAGACGAAGCTGATAGAAAGCTTTATGTAACTTGCAAAGAGGCTAGTGAGGAAGTTAGCATCGAGAAGGATAGGGTGAGTTAAATTAGTGGATTATTTTGTTAAGCAGAATCGTCCTGAGAATTTCCAAAAAATGCTCATTATGGCACGTTATATCAAATATTATTGGGTGTTTCAACTAATGCCTTATTTCTGTCAACTTTATATATTCGAAGATCTCACCTCAAAGTATAATACCGCCTAAACCGTTGCCGAGAAGTTCACGCACTGGCTCAGTGTGCGAGCCCATGGAAGACGTAAGCAACAACGCCCCCAAGCCCGTGGCGAGGCCGAGAACTAACAGTTGTGCCCCCGTAGTAACCTCCGTAAACCCCAACGGACCTCTTGGTGGATATAAGGTTATGGTTTTTCGGTGTTGTGGAGCAAAGAGTGTTTTTTTCGTTTGGTTGTTTGCACCCTGTTTTCGTAGCTTTGCATTTTCAGCTCATTTTATTTTCTATTTGGTTATTGAATTTGCCTCTATCAATATGCTGTTGACAATGTTTTGTTCGATTACCACAGTTGTAAGGTATATTAATGCATATTTTTAGCTTGGAGTCTTTTATTTTTTTTTTTTAGTTATTCAGGAAGTACATGAACATTTTTCAAATTGAGTGTACTAACTGAGATTATTATAGAAAGGTTTATTGAATGGCACAGTTATAACAACGAAGTTAGCTGCGCTTAGGTATCTCCTTGCATCTAGTGCAATATTTTTAGCTAAAAAACACCTTTTTTTTTTTTATTTGTTTAGAATGCCGCTTGTAGAAGTGTGTTCCTCAGGACGTAATACTCATGTTCTCATGAAATGGATGGTTTTACTTTTAAAAGTTACGGTTCTATTTTTTTTTTACTGTAGCCAAGGCTCGGACCGAAACCTTTCACCCCTCCAAAGCTGAATGATACTGAAAATACATTCAGTAAAGTGTTTTCTGTGCCCCAAGTACCCGGAGTTACTTCGTCAAATGGACACGCCGCGACTAGGTAATAACCAAGTTTGTTTCTGCAGACAGTTTTTAATATCTGCTTTTACATTTAAAATAGTGACATTGCTGCAACATCTCCGGAGCAAGAGAAAGAGAAATCTCCGACAAGTGATATTGAAGCACCTCCTTTGAAACAGGATAATGAAAACGGTAAATCAGGCTCCAGTGGGGAAGAAGAAACTTCTTGTGATTCAGGTACTTTACCGTATCTATTTATATACATTATTTTCTGCTTTTGTCACTACACAAATATTGCATACAATTTAATAAATATCAATATAACACAGCATCATTAAGCCTATGATATTTCTTTACCGCGTCGCGCTGTAACTAATGCCATTTTCTTTAATTACCAACTTGAGTTTACTCTGGATATGAAAGTGACCTTAGTGCTCAGTTCTTTAAACTGTTATATTGTTCATTAGTGCGCTCAGGTCTCAAATATGCATCTATGGTTTGGTCACTTCATTATTGGTGTAAGATCAACACGCACTTTAAAGTGTTCAACCTAGATTCTAGCATGACTTGGCTTTCAAAGCGCACGTTAATGACTTTTCATTTGATTATAACATTGTAATAGAAAACTTTAACATAGTCGTGTTTAGTCAGCGACTACAACGTTCTGATGTTCTGTTTATTTTTAAGCCTCCTGCTTCACAGTTACCTCTTGAGATTAGTTTTAATGCTGTCCGTAAAACTAGAATTAGTAATATGTTTAGAATTTCATTCCCTAACCCAAACTAAGGCTTTTATAGCGCAATAACGCGCATGGTTTACTCTCCCAACACCGTAGAACTGGATTCTTTTGGGTTGGATCTATTAACAAAATTCACATTCAAATTTTAAATCGTTTATTGTCCATTTTGCAGGATGCTTTGGACAGTAAAAAATTAAATCTCTAAATCTATACTAATTAAGCATGTATCAATAGTGTAAACATTGCGTAAAACTTAAAAATACAAAAAGCAAGAAAAAAAAAAGAGAAATACTAAGGATATTAAAATACAAAATATAAAAACTACACTAGTTTTTCGGAAAAATAATTCGCGAAAAGTGGAGTTTTGTTCCAAAACTCGCAAAAAACTAAAAATATTTGCGAAAATACCGGGATATCTTCAGATCGTAAACAACAAAAACTTGAAAGGCGTTGCCACATCTCTTTGACGATTTTCCTGGTGTATGATGGTGTTGGAACTTTTTTTTTTTGGTGCTGTGGTTGTTTGTGTTGGAATGGCTGATTAGGAGTGGTACAATTGTGTGCTAAAGGAAGAAAAACCAAAACTCTTTGGCTACCCTTGCGATTTTTGCAAGAAAATAATATGTAGTGAATGCACGGAGGCATTGGCAGGAGAGGTCCGAATAATACCTAGTTTGGCGCGAGCAACTCTTTTTATTTGCCCAGCTTGCAACGATTTAATAAAACATTTACCGGAAATAAAGAGCAAAACAAACAAAATAGAAATACAGGGAGGAGAAACTGCCAAAAATCTGGAGAAGCTCAAAAATGAGGTAGAAAGTCTGAAGGGTTGCATGGAGAGAAGAAGAAGAGAAAACGAGACTATGAGTAAAGAACTATCTATTATTAAAAAGGATATTTGCCAAGTAGAAAGTAAGATACCAGAAACTATGCAGAGGCGTTAAAAAAACTCGAAAAAAAAATAGAAGTTAACCAACCACCCATATCAGATAAAGGGTTAGAACCTAATGTTGAAGTAACATTGTGCGAAATTAAGGAGAGAGAGAGGCGTACTAACAACATCCTGGTTTTTGGAATGGATGAATCAAAAGAACAAGAGCTTCAAGGCAGAGCAAAGGATGACAAAGAAAAAATTCGTAACCTCTATGACTCCATGAATCTGAGCTTGCCTGACAATATAAATCTTTTTCGATTGGAAAAGGAGAGTCCAGGGAAGATAAGACCTGTTAAAGCTATTTTACCAAACCGAGAAGAAGCTCTTAATGCCTTGAAAACCCGTAAAAAGTTAGAAGAGAATGCATCGGGTATTTACATAAAATCAGATCAAACAGAAAACCAAATACAGTATCTGAAACAAATCTTGTTGGAATCGGAAAGCCAAAAACAGGGAGGTAAAGAGAATCTTATTATTAGATACATAAATGGAAAGCCAACAATTATTGAAAGGCAAGAACCAAAAAACTGAGAGGGTTGGAGGTAGTTGAAATCACTTTTTGGTATAGTAACCTATGTTCATTAATTAACAAAATTGAACTCAGGGTTCAAACATCCAACCCAACAGTAATCATGTTAACAGAGGCCTGGCTTGGGGAGAACTTTGATAACAGTCTAGATAGATACAGTATTTTTCGAGCCGATCGATTACAACAAAAAGGAGAAGGTGCCTGTATTTTAGTTCAAAATAAAATGATATTAGTTGTATGCAGTCATAATCCTATCCAATAAAAATACCCATAGATGCGGTATCGCTGGACCTCCAAATAGATAGAACGAAATTTCTTGTTGGATGTATCTAGAGACCAGGCAACACAACAACAGAACAGGTAAATACCAATATGTTAACACAAATAAGTAAAGCATTTAGCAATACGAAACCCACCTTTTTATTGGGTGATTTCAACTACCCCAATATAGACTGGGATACACTAAGTGTAACACCAGCAGTTAAAAAAAAACCCCAAGATTTCATGGACATCTACAATGAACATAATGTCTACCAACTCATAAACTTTCCCACACGCTACAGAGACGGTAGTAGTTCCCTGTTGGATTTGTTTTTCTGTAATAAAAAAAAAAGTATTTTTGACCTAATCTCAGAACCACCAATTGGAAGAAGTGACCATATAGTAATAAGAGCAAAATCCCAGATTAAATTATCCCCAAAACAAACACAAAAGGTACAAAGAAGAAATTATTACACTGCTAATTACGAGCAAATAAACAATTTTATCAGAGATCAACATATTATTTTGGAGGAAAGTAATCATTTTAACTTCTACAAAATAGTTACTGATGCTGTGAATAAATACATTCCACTAAGACCTACAAAAGTAAATCAACAAAAACCACGGATTACTCACACACTTTTTAAAGAAATTAACATAAAACGTAAGTGCTGGGAGAAGTACATCAATAATAAAACTCAGGAAAACTACCAGAAATATAGATCTCAAAATAATATTTTAAAGCAAAAGCTGATAGATGCCAGGAATGCTTATGAGCATAACCTGGCCGCATTACAATCATAGAAGAAGCTTTTCAGATATATATCTAGAAATCTTAATTCAAGGGTATCAAACATATCATTGAAGGATGTTTTGGACAATGTTACAACTGCAGAAAAGTTTGCTGAACAATTTAATAAATATTTTTCCCAACAACATGATTTTGAACCACCTACAATGCCAACAAATTCAAGAATCAATAATTCTATAACTGGTATAGACTTCACTAAGGAAAGAGTACTAGATGCACTAAAGAAAATGAAACCGGATTCTAGTCCAGGGGCAGATGAAATACCTTCTATATTCCTACAAAACTGCAGCGAATCTATTGGAAAGTTGATGGCAGAATTAATGCAGGAATGTATTGTTACTGGTAACCTTCCTGACCAATGGAAACTCTCAATAGTAACACCTTTATATAAAAGAGGAGATCGCCTTAAACCTGAAAATTACCGACCAATAAGTATTATTTGTAATCCATTAAAATGTATGAAAAAAAAATTATAGTCCAAGAACTGACTGAATTCTTCATTAACAATAATGTGATATTTCCTTCCCAGCATGGGTTCCCACCAGGAAGGTCTACCACTACTAACTTGCTCGAATGCCTTAATGACTGGACCGGCAAAAATGACAAGAGAGAATCTACTGATATTTTATATCTTGATTTCGAAAAAGCATTCGATAAAGTCCCACACAAGTTCATGTTAAAAAAACTTGAACACTATGGAGTGCGGGGATCACTTTTATCGCTCATAAGCAATATATTGAAAGAGAGATACTATGAAGTAACGGTGAATGGAGTAATCTCAAAACCACATTTAGTGAAGAGCGGAGTTATACACGGCTCAGTTTTGAGGCCTTTATTATTTACCATCTATATTGTCGATTTGATCGATACTATAGAAACTACCATCAAAAATTTTGCCGATGATGCTAAAATTTGTGCAAATCCTCTCAGGCAGCTGCCGCCACAATTAAAAAGGGATCTTCAGAGAGTAGAGAAGTGGTCAAAAAACTGGGGAATGAGGCTGAAACTAAGTGCACAGTATTGAGAATTGGATCAAACAACCCAAACGAAGAGTACGAACTTAACAACTCAAAACTCTCAGTTGTAACTAAGCAAAAGGATCTAGGTGTTACTATATATTCTGATTTAAAGTGAGAAACCCATATTTTGGAGATAACAAAAAAGCTAACTCATTTATATATCTTATAAGACATGCATTTACAGATCACTCAATAGATATGATAAAAATATTTTACAAGAGTTACATTCGGCCCAAGATTGAGTATGCCTTTTCAGTATGGAATATCTACTATGTCAAGGATATAGAGAAGCTTGAACAAGTACAAAGGGGAGCTACCAAAATTCCTACAGAATTGCAACACCTGCGATACCTTGAAAGGCTAAAAAAATTACAACTAACTATGCTACGCGAACGACGACATAAAGGAGATTTAATTAAAACCTATAAGATACTTTGTGGTCATTACCAGTGCAATATAAAAAATATCTTTCACCAAAACCAGATTCCTCTCGTTCAACTACGAGGTCATGCAAAAAAAATTGATAAGGAACGGACTGCAAAATTACAGAGGAAAAACTTTATTATAAATCGTGTAGTGTATTCGTGGAACTCATTGTCTCAAAATACAGTGTCAGCAGTGAATGTTAATGCATTCAAAAATAAACTGGATCAAGATCAGTGCATCAGCTATAATTGACTACAGCACATAAACAATCTTAACCAATGAAAACAATAGCTTCATCGGATTTATCCGCCTACTATTGTCTTTACTACTACTACAACTACAACTAATTTTCATGGGCGCCGGAAGGGGGGGGGGGGCCTGGAGTAAAAAAATAACGCTTAGTATAAAAGTAAATTTCAAATTTAGTTACATATGCATAGGTATCTGAAAATTATATTGACTATTTTCTTACGATACCACAACAGCAATTGAAAGATTTTTCAGTATCCTTCGATGTGTAAAAACCTGCTTGAGATTAGCCATGTCTGAGGAAAGACTCTCTGTTCTCTGGTCTCTGTATGCTTAGCGTTCACAGAGAATATGTGAATAATATTAAAGACAGAGTTATTAATTAAATCGGTTTTCACAAAAGAGAGTAAATCTGCTATTACTTTTCTCCGATTATAAATATATAGGTATTACCTCCGTAGTATATATATTTTTTAGGGTAGATATATTTCCAATAAGAACTTAAGTCAAATTTACACTACAGTTAATTTTAAGTTAAAGTCTAGCAAACCGAAACCGTATATATGTATTTTGACAATAAAAATATTTAAGTGTCAATCTACCTTTATTTTGCCACAGAGGGGATCTATGAGGGGGGGGAGGGGGGCTACAGAGGCTATAGCAACCCCCCCTCCAGGTTCTCAAAAGTTTCTGCAATATGTGTATACAATAATACAATTTTTAAATTCGTAAATCTAAGAAAAAGAGTTAACGATTGCAGATTCGATTGTTATATTATATCAGCAAGAGCGAGGTTTTTTTTTTTTTTACGTTTAATTGACTAAGGAAATTTGTCAATAATGCTTGGTAAAATCCGCTTCGTCCGCTCGCAGAAGGCGTGTTTTTTAACGATTTTAACGACTTTTGGTTAACAATTGGGCAATACCCAAAATTATCCGTCTTCGGCGAATTAACCTCCGGCGATCTTTTCCTTCCCGCCTTGTTGCTCCCCCCTGCACTTTGACCTGCCGGCGCCCATGCTAATATTTGAAAATTGCTACAGGATTTAAAGATCACCAGCACTCCAAGTCAATGCCAAAAGCAAAAAAAAAAACACAGAAATCATAGAAACCAACACAGGCACAATGAAGCAAATTACTGTAACTGTCGCCGGTGGGCCTCAAACTCCTCCACATCATAAAAGGCACCGTATATTAATATTTATTTTATTTCTCTTTTAAAGTGATTTATGCTCACAAGAGTAAAGGTTAAGGACAGCAGATTGTATAGAGCAATATCTCGATAGAATGGGCTCTTTAAGAACCTGGTGTTTGCAGGAAAGATAAGAATTTATGTTTTTGAATACTATAAAATTTAGGTTCCAAATTTGTGTTTGTAGGTATGCTTGATCAGTTGGAGTATAGTAATTAACTTGATAGATTATTTTTATTGCTTTATTCTGTATTATTTGCAGCTTATTCGAAATATGTTTTGGTAAGTTTCCCCAACAAGGGATAAGATACCCCAAATGTGGGACAACAAAGGAGTTATATAACATATCCCTTGTGTTTTTATTCAAGTATGCAGCACATCTTTTTACGGCACCAACAAAAGGAACAATCCTCTTAATAATACTATCAACATGCGTATTCCAACTTAGATTATTTTGTATCACCAGACCCAAGTAGTTATATTCATCCACTTCTTTCAGATCTACACTGTTCAGGTAGAGATTGTAAAAGGATTTTCCATTGAAATACATAAGTAATAGATAAATAAATAAATAAACTTGGTACTTGTAAGTGTTTTTGAAAAGAAATCTTAAGAATGATTTTGTTTTTTTTTTGTACTTGTTTTTCAAAACTAAACTATGACAATTTAACGATACTTTTTTTGCAGGTTATATCCCTAAAACACCAAGTACGGCAGAGCGCAGGAAATTGTTTGAAACCCGTACCAGTTCTAAGGAAAATGAGCCGGAAGATAATTTCGATTTAACAGATCAATCTGTCAATTTCGAAAGAAATTCGTCGCAAAGAAATAGTATTGCAGACAGGAGGAAGATGTATGAAAGGTAAACATGATGTCCTTTGATTATAATCTGTTAGTTTCTATGTTTTGAAATAGCGTTTTTGCAGGTTTAATATTTAAGGTCTTTGGAAGACATATGCTATGGCACCCTAAAGTCCTTTGTCAGGGAGCATCACATTTTATTTTTTTTAGGTCGCAATCCCAACAAGATCAGCCTACAGCAATAATAGAAAAGAGCGTGTCCTCGCCTGTGATGTTGAGGAGAAAGGATTCATTTAAGAATCAGTCGAGCGCTGATGATATTTTGAAGGAAGAAAATAATAGGTATGTATATTTATGAGTAATATTTTAAGTCATTATAGGTCTATAACTCTAATAATGGGCATTATCTTCATTGTATATGAAGGTTGTTGAAGGTAATTATTGGTAAGTACCCAATGTTGAGTGGTTTGTATTAGTATCACTAAATTTTGTATTAAAATTAATCTCAATTGTAATTCATGAATGAATTTGTTATTTTATTCGGTTTTTAAATGCGTCCTTAATTTTGTTCTGATTTAAATATTTTTAGAAGGAGCGTTCCTGTATCTAAGCAGCAATCCTTGGATATCCAGGCCCTGAAGATGAAGGATTCAGTTCCTGTGCCAAAAAGAACCTCTACCGTCTTTGGTAAGTAGTGATGTATATTTGTATAATAGTTTAATTTAAAAAATTATGGTTTGTTCTATACTACATTTTTCGGCTATGCCCTAGGTTACTATTTTATCATGTGTTTAATGAGTTTAATGTGTATGTAAGATATGTTGACCAAATGCATTTGAAAAAGCGCTCGTTTGAATATTCTTGAAGGGGCAGCCAATTATTAGATTAACAGCTGCATAAGGTCCAGTTTATCTATCTATCTTTCTTAAAGTTGGTCTGACTCTCGTCGGTGTAAGGATATTCAAAAGGATATGGAATTTCTAGTTTTTGAAAACCTGAAATTAATTATTTTAAAACTAATTTGTTGCAAATAAATAAATAAACAGTGCAAGCTTTGACGTATTTGCGGTATGCATATTTTCAAAGTTTCGGTAAATAATATAATCTATGAAACAAACGCCATAATTTGATATTTTAATATCATTTCGATTCTTTTTTTAAATATAGGAAGGGTATCTAAATTCAGACATTTAAAAGGCACAGCCGCTCACAAGAGTTTCCATATAGAGAATATAAGGAACCTTAGTAGGCAGATACCTGGCGAATGTGATGGATTTCACGGTAAGATTTTTTATTTTATTATATTTGTAAGGATACCTAGTTATATTCATTGTCTAAATATGTAGGCAAAGAAATAAAATATTAGACCTACGTTCAGCCATACCTTCGGGTCACCTTCGATGCTAATCTTCATTTAGAACAAAGACTAAAGAAGGCATACATTTCTTCAAATCAATCAAATCAAATAGTTTATTGGTGCCAAAATACATCCAGTATTTACACAAGTCAAGTTATGTATACACTAAGACTAAAGTTAACAATACATTATTACACCAGTTGGTGCAAGATAAAATTCGTCAATATACACAATTTGAATTTATAAGTGTAAAAATAAAAGACACAAAAAAATGTATATCAGAACAGAACACTTTTTTAGGAACTCTCATATACTATACTTATACACTATACATTATACATATCATTAAGAATTTATGGTAAGTTTAGCTTTAAATTTCTCAAACGAATTTTTACTTTTTATTTGATTAGGTAAATTGTTATACATTTTTAAATATTTCATAATTGGGTTATTTAAGGCAACTTTTGTTCTTGCAGAGTTGACATATGTAGAACTCCTTTTATTTATTGAATAAAACTCCAGGTAACTATAGAGTTCTGTATTAATTATAGCAATGAATATACAAGATAGTAACGCGACATAATGTATATTCTTATAATCTACGTACGCATATCAATGCGTCACTCAGTCTTCTATTCTCTGTATATATCCCGGGTTGGTGTAGGTTCGTATTATAAATATAATGTTACAATAACAACGCTAATTCAACAAGGTTCACTTAGCCTTGTCGCCCGTGTCGAGTATCTCGTTCATTGAAGTTAAACAATAATATTACGTGTAATAGGTAATGTAAATAACCTTCGTCTAGTCCTGGACTAGTCGGGTTGCCTTCACGATCTAATTTATGAAATGCCGAGTGTTTTCCTGATACACTACACATATTGGCATGAAGGTGGACGTCATTTCTGTTGACATGCTGATCTGAGTGCTCCACAAAATCCTCGACTTTTTCCTACCTACTGTGCTGTTTAATACGCGGAGAGTTGGTGATCGAATTCACGGTGGTTCGGTGTAGTTGTGAAAGTGTTTGTAACCGCGGAAATCGAGATTTGTGGCAGATTTTCCCGATTTTCATCTTAGGATAGTGCCAGCTAAACATAAACCAAGTGCTTTCACCTCTCATCAATGTCATCTGTCAAGGGTGCACTTAGCCATACGTGTGAATTTAACCATACTTGGCTGTTAGAATATCATGTGGCCGGGAATGCGCCTATCCATGTGAGGGCATCTAACCATACCTGGAGCTTAGGGCTTAGTTTAATTATCGATTCTCCGACTTCCAACATGATTAAAGCCTTTAAATGCTCTAAAAATAAGGAGTTTACGAATTTCTGTTGCGTTATATGCCATGGGATCTTTCATCCCAGTTGCCTAGACCGTCAGTCAGAGGCGCAAAAAATCGGCGGCTACAGAATTTATTACTCCGATAATTGTAACACCACGGCGATTGTAGATGAGGAAAAGGAGCCAGATCTAGTGGAGGAAATAAAGAAACTAAACCAAGCAGTGGAGGACAAAGAAAGGCATATTATTAGAATTAACCGTAATAGCCAGATATTTGAGGCTGAAGTCACAGAAGCTGAACAAAAACATACTTCTCAACTTGACAGATTAAACAACTGGATAAAAGATCTACAAGAAAAAAGTAGAGAACTAGAGACACACGATAAAAGACTCTTAACTGATAGAGACAAGCTAACAAAGAACGTAGAAGAACTTGAAAAACTGAATAAAAGCCTAATTACCTCAATTCAGTCACTAGAGAATGAAAATAAAAAAGCTATGTATGACATCAATAAACTAAAAGTGGAAATTAACAAATTACAGAACGCACCTAATAAATATCATATCCCAGTAAATCAAGAAACTAATCAACAACCCAATTTGTCTCAAGAATTCCGAAAAGTACTGCAATTACACGTTTTTCCTATAAACATAACCCTGCAGACCCCAAGAAATGCATATGATGTCACTGGTAAAGACAAAAGTAGCGGCATACAGGGTGGCACATCTTCATCTGAACACTGTGAAAAAGTAGCACAGGTAGCGTCTGAAATAAACAATGGTCCTATTAGCTCCCTGCAAAAAAATAAAAGTAGACAACTAACACCATTATCGCTGAAACTTTCCTCAAAACCAACTTGTCCACCAAGGGCAAGTTTGACCCTAGAAACAGACAACCAAACACAGCTACTGCTGTTATCACCCTCAAGCAAGTGTCTAAGGCTGTCGAGATGGCAGCACCTGCCAAAAGTAAAATTATCATTGTACAAGCAGATGTTCATCACAACAACTCTGAGGACGATAGTGTTCCAAAAAAAGTACATAGAACTTCAAAAGCTTCAAGAAGCCTGGAGAATAATGATAATGATTGTATTTATGTTGATAATCTTCCTTGTAGTCAGATGTTTGGACATAAACAAGAAACTTCAACGCTTGACAGTGTTGAGAATGTACACAGTAAACAAAAAAGAAATTCTACCCTCTGAAGATGAATGCAAGTTGGTGGAAAGAAAAAGAAAGCAAACCTCGAAGCAGACCATAATAAATAGCCGCTCTGCTTCCAACAAGGGCACCAAAGAACAGACGACCATCAGAACAGTTGAACAATTTCAATGGCTATTTGTGTCAGGATTTGAACCAGATGCTGATCCCGAACAAGTCTTAAAATATATTAGGGAAGACGAGAAAACATGTCTCTGTGAAAAAATGAAGACCAAAAACAAGCATAGAAGCTCTTTCAAGCTAGGTGTTCCAAGGTCCATGTCAAACCAAGTAGGACTGGGTTTCTTCTGGCCTGAAGGTGCATATGTGAACCATTTTCAGAATCTTCAAACTTATCCGAGGAAAATGTTCCAAATCACCAATATGGGACCAAGGATGGGACAAATTTGAGTGAGCCTCTGGCAAACTCAGAAAACAGCTTCAAAGTACTACACAATAACATCCAGTCAACCAACCTTTGAAGGATTTATAGTCGACAAGAATTATGATGCTCTATGCATTAGTGAGCATTGTTTGAAAGAGCAGGAAATTAGGACTGTGGATATTAGTTCCTTCTCTCGTACAGTGAGTAAAGGGGGTGGAGTAGCAATTTTTGATAAGAATAATCATAATTTTGTACCTTTACCAATTATTAACAGTTTAAGCATTGGAAGGGAAGCTGAGATTTGCTCCAGCGACTCAAAAGACCTAAGGACTGCTCAAACTATAGGCCGATCTCTCTATTGCCAATCTTGTCAAAGATTCTCGAACGCTATCTGTCTAACCAATTAGCC
Source organism: Pissodes strobi (assembly GCA_016904865.1). NCBI lineage: Eukaryota > Metazoa > Arthropoda > Insecta > Coleoptera > Curculionidae > Pissodes > Pissodes strobi. Next base: position 15,453 of record MU185225.1, on the reverse strand, counting down.
AGTTTCTATGAAGAAAATTAACTCTTTTCCGACTACCAATTTGGCTTTAGAAGGGATCGAGGTACTGGTTTGGATATTCTCAGCATTTTTTTATTTTGTAGTTTTTGTGCCCTGTTGAGGAGTGTTTTACCACAAGTTCCTCATACATTGATGAGATATCTTAGTATGGACAGAAAGTATGCATGGTAAATTTGATTACATGGTGAAATGCTTTAAGTAGTATCGACACCTGTACAAGGCGCCAATTATCGGAACCATCTTCTTTTCAATATGGTCAATATGATTTGACCATTTAATTTTGTCGTCAATTATCAAGCCAAAAATATTTCGTCGACAGTCTACACGAACGGACGAACATTTTTTTGCTCCGCGTTTCAGCTATAATTTGAGACCGAAAAAAAAATACCTCCAAAAAAACCCAACATTGCTATAACAAGAAGTTTGTCTGTGGGATCAAAGTCAAATTTAACATTAGCCGAAATAAATAAAATCATCGGAATTTCGGACCAATCATGAAATATCTCAGCGAATACCTCCGATAACGATGTAAATAAACCAGCGAAATATGAATCGCCAAATTCGTTCATTGCGGCTGGGAATATACGAGGGAACTTTCAAGAGCACGATAACGAGAAGCAAGGTGACCATGACGAAGTGTTTATGCCGAAAAATGCTGTTAGGAGATCACCTCCAAAATATATTATAAATTCTGATAATAGGTAAAAAAGACAAAGATCTGATGAATGCAGTCCATCCTTATCTCGTGATAGACAAAAAATACCTAAACATGAAGGCAAATCAAAAAATGAAAATACTCTTCAGGATAGTTTAAATAAAGGTAGCCAAACAGATGAAGAAATCACTGCTTTCAAAAATGAGATAGAAAGTACTAGCACTACAATTGATTCTATTCTCAACGCCCTGGGAATAATATACAATTTTTCCGAAGAAGAATATTTTGAGAAAACTGATTAAGTACAATTAAGATTACACGAAAAAGTAACTAAACTCATTTGCCATGTTTCTGGAGACAGAAAATTCGACTTTACATAAAAAAAAAATAATAAAGAACAGGAAACTGAACATCACATACATAACAATGAAGAAAAAATCGACAAAACACTCAAAAACATACAGTACGATAGCAAAAATAGGTACACAGGAAACAAACTTGAACAAAACGTCAAAAACCCCCAAAAAAACTAGAAAGTATGAGTTAATGATAAATGCAAAGCTTCAGATAAAAATACAAATATTTTTATGGAAGTTAAGCAAAAAATAAATGAAACAGGACGAAATGAGACTTTTAAGGGGATTCGACATTTACAAAGTGGTGGAGATATCTTCGAATGTCACAATGAAGAACAACTTACAAGTCTTGAAGAGACCATAAAACAGCAGGACAGCTTGCACACAAGGGCTCTGCAAAGTACGGATCCGATGAATATGATAACTGGGATACAAAAAGGCTATGAATCAGAACCATTTAGAAGAGAGTTTATAACTGATAATCCACAGATCACAGATATATTTGGACCAGATGTAGAAATATGAAATTTATTGCAAAAAAAAACTTGTGGAAATGACAAGAAAGAAAATTAGATATTCCTGACTCCCCCTGCTCTATTTAAATGGATAATAAGGAACGAGTCTCTATGTTTTGATCTCACTGAAGTGTATGCTAAAGGGGCAATGTGTTTTAACTGTTGTAATTTTGGCAAAATATTGCAAAACAGAGCCATGCTGTTACAAATGTGGAGGTAAACATGAATCGGATAAATGTTCTACGAATAATCAATTAGATTGCCCAAATTGTAAACGTTTGCACCTAGAGGATAGAAGACATTCAGCAAGAGATCAAAATTGTCGGGCTTATCGACAGAAAATGGACAAACAAAGACAATAAATACATCAATTTCAGTGATCGTGGTGAAAACAAACAAGACAATTTTTTAAGAGACCTACGAGAGCAGCAGAATTTGGCAAAAAAACAACCAAGTGTAAGTAACAAAAACTTAAGTATAATTCACCAAAATGTCCAGTCTCTAGGAAACAGTGTAGATTTGATGAATGTATTATTAGAAGATAATAGGGATTGTAAATGTATATGTCTTTCAGAACACTGGGAAAAAAACAAGAACAATTAATATTATTAGGTATAGAAAATTTTAAACTGGCTTCTAGTTTTTGTAGGAATAAAGGTTATGGAGGTACAGCTATTTATGTACATGAAACAGTTAAATATATTAATAGAAGAAAATAAAAATCCAAACCGAAATGCAAGTCATAGTCTATATATACCAAATGAGCGGATTCAACTTGTGAAACGTAATTAGGATAATCTTTTATTATTAAAGTTGAGGGATAATAGATATCATGAATTATATAAAAATACAAAAGCTAGAGCAGAAAATTATGAACATCGTATTAATAAGTCTGACAATAAGAATAAGTGTATGTGGACAATTTACAGAGAAATATCAAATAATACCACTGGGAAGAATGATTCCATGATTGCTGGAAATCCCGAAGAAATATCCAATAATTACAATAGACATTTGATTGAATTAATTCCTGATTTAATAAAAGATATGCCTCATAATGAAAACAGTTATACCAAGTTTGAAAACCCAAGATACATTTTATTAAAACCTGTCACAAAAGAAGAACTTTTGGAAATAAGAAATAAGATAAAAAACAAACATAGTTCGGGGGATGATGAAATTCCATCAGGTCTTATTCGGCAGGTAATTCCGGCAATAATTGCAGTACTTTGTTACATTCTTAATAATTCACGCAGAGAGGGTATATTTCCTGAATCATTGAAATTAGCTGCAATTAGGCCTTTGTATAAGGAAAAAGGAGACATAAATTCCTTTGATGGTTATAGGCCCATTAGTATGCTTCCTGGATTCTCCAAGATTTTTGAACATGCCATGTGTAGATTAATGGAATTTTTGACGGAATGTGACATTATTTCTGAGTGTAAGCATGATTATCTCTCCAGCAGATCTACACAAACAGCAGTTTTCCAGTTTACACAGGATGTTTTGAGATATTTGGAGAGGAGTGATATGGGACTGGGCATATTTTTGAACTTATCAAAAGCATTTGATTGTTTAGTTGGAGGCTTCCTGTTACAAAGACTTAATGTGTATGGAATCAGGGGATGCGCTCTAGACTGGTTTCGATCATACTTAAGTCACAGGTCTTAAAAAGTTGTTATTCGGAAATATGTCAGATATATTGCCAAATTCAGTAGGAGTACCTCAAGGCAGCATATTCATTCTATATGTGATGATTTATATTTTGAAATTGATCACCTAAATTTTAATTTAACCCAGTTTGCAGATGATACAAATGTGTGGGCACCGGGAACACATGTTCTTGAGCTAACAAGTAATGCGGATAACATTTTTAAATTAATAAATACATGGTTTGGAAAAATTAGGTTGTGTGTAAATAAAGAAAAAACCAACTTAATACTTTTTAAAACAAAGTTAAAGAAGAGTGTAAATTTTCTGGGTATTCTCATTGATGAATTCTTAGACTGGCATCTACATATCGATCATTTGAATAAAAAACTCAATAAAATCTGCTACTGCATTCGTTCAAAATATTTAAGTGAGTCATCTAAAAGAATACTATATTTTGCTAATTTTCAGGGGACAGCTAGGTATGGTATAATTTTTTGGGTATCCGGCTCTAAGGCTCAAGATATCTTTGTAGCACAAAAACGTATTACAAGAATAATCTTCAATATGTCCTACATACAAACATGTCGTGGTACCTTTAGGGCCAAACCATTAATGGTTTGTACATACTTGAATTGCTTTCTTTTGTGTTTAAAAATAAACAACATTTATTTAGCAATATTAATCACCGATATGAAATCCGGAATAACCACATAACATATCCAATACATCGTTTAACCCTTCTAGAAAAAAAAAACCCTTACTATACGGGTATTAAATTGTATAATAAGCTCGATGCACTGCGGTACCTCAATATGAATTTTCCTTTCCACTGATTTCATCCCATTAACCAGATGCTGGGATGGTTGAAATTATATTTCCTTAATTTGGACAAGAGTATCCCATGCGATACACAATCGAAGGCTTTACTCAAGTCGCAGAAGCTGCTTACCAGAAGCTCACGTTCCTCAAAAGCCTCGTGGGTTGTTATGTGGATGTGGAGTTAAAAGCAAATATCCTGTATATAGATTAATACTATGGGTAGAGTAAAAATTGTTTTCTGGAAAATGTGTTTTTTTATTTTAGCCAATCCGGAAAGGGTAGCTGTTCCTTTAAGTGGACCAGGAGGAAAAGTTGCCATATTTGAACTTAGCAAAACCGGTATGTAAAATGTAACATTATTTATTTGAAATTTCTCTCATATTTTTGTCGTCTAGGATTTTTTGATTATATACAAAGTATAATGACTCAAAGTAAAGTCGAATTATTTTGAAGGTAAGTTACCAGACGGTGTTATTCCAACGTTGGTCCACGGCAACAACATCATGGACTTTCAGTGGGATCCTTTCGACAATCGTCGACTTGCGGTGGCCTGCGACGACGGCGTTATAAAAATTTGGAAAATTCCCGAAAGCGGCCTAGCGGAACCTACAAACGAGCCGGAACAAGAATTCAATGCCCACGGCGACAAAATTTACTTCCTAAAATTCCATCCCACCGCTAAGGACGTACTAGCGTCCGGTAAGTAAATTTCTCCATGCCAAATGAAGTTTATAATAATATTATAATTTATTTTGTATTTAGGATCTTACGATATGACAATAAAACTGTGGGACCTGTCGACGTTGACCGAACAAATATCATTAAAAGGGCATACCGATCAGATTTTCAGTTTCTGTTGGTCGCCCTGCGGCAGTCAGTGTGCCACAGTATGCAAGGATGGTAAAATAAGGGTGTACCACCCTAGGAAAACAGATATGCCCGTTAAAGAAGGAAAAGGTACGGTACATAAGTCAATCGAATTTTTCGTTTTTAATTTTTATTCGCTCTAGGTCCTGAAGGCAATCGTGGTGCTCGCATAGTATGGGCTCTGGACGGTCGTTACCTAGTAACAATGGGTTTCGACAAAGTGTCTGAAAGGCAAATCAGCGTCTATAAGGCAAGCGACCTAAATAGTCCATTGAACACCGTCGGATTGGATGTTTCGCCTGCCATTTTAATCCCATTTTATGACGAGGATAGTTCAACGCTGTTCTGTACGGGAAAGGTAAGTAAGTCAAATATCACGAATGTCTTCTTGTTTGAAAATTTTATAAATCTCAAGCTCGATAAATAAGGATAGGAAATTTTTAAATATTTATCGTTTCATTTTGCTTTAAAGCGATTCCAATATTAGCATTAGTTTACTTCTATTTTTAGGGTGACTTGACCATCTACGCTTTCGAAATTACTGACGAACATCCGTATATTTGCCCCTTGAGCCATCACAGGTGCAATTCTTTGCATCAGGGCTTATCGTTTCTTCCTAAAAACGTGTGCAATGTGCAAAACGTCGAATTTGCCAAGGCTTACAGGCTGACGAACAACTCCATCGAACCACTCAGTTTTACCGTTCCCCGAATAAAGACGGAGTTGTTCCAGGATGATTTATTTCCTCCGACTAGGGTAAGAAATATGCGTGTCCTATAATTGAATAAACTACTGTTTTTGAAATATGATAGAGGTACTGCCATTTTTATTGCAGATGATTTTGCCATAGTACCAGTTTTCTCAATTACCAATTTGATCGAAATCATATCATTGTAGAAGCTCCTTAACCCTTCTTACATAAAACATAGTATCATTATAATGGTCTTAAGTTAGCGTCATCAATTAACAACAAACAGTTCCTACTCCCAAAATATCTTATCATATTCTCCAAAAAAGTTGCATTACTTTATTGGCGTGTATTGAAGAGTGGTTCGATTTATTTCCTAGAATGTTTAAGCTCTCAGTTAGGATGTGTTCACAAATTGTCTAAATTAACATATTTTTTTATTCATATAATTTACGATAGATAACGTGGACACCCACTTGCTCTAGCACGGAATGGTACAGTGGAAAGGACAAACCCGTACGAAGAATTAGTTTGAAGCCGGAAGGCATGGAAGCGTGTAAGTATTTCAGACTGGGTTACTTCGGGTTTTTAACAAATCCCTCATGCCATACCTATTTAAAACTAATGGTGGGGTATATTTTGTTTTCATAGTATCAGAAGCTCAACCTAATCAAGAGAACCGAACCATAAACAAATCGGCTTCAAGTCCTTTTATCGGCACATCAAAGCCGTATAATAAACTAGCGTGGAATCCCGAGCTGACCATTCAGACTAAAAATAAGCAAGCAGAGGTAAGTTGATGCAAATAAAAGGAATAAATAAACAACTGGCACATCTGTAAAGATTCGAGTAAGGGACGCTATTTTATATCCCCTTGAGTTAGTATTTGAGTCTGGTTCGTTATCGGAGGCTTCAATAATAGACAGAAGTTACTTAGCTCTATATATTGATTATAATAACAAGAACAGTGTTACAGTCTCGATATCTATGATATTAATGTTTAATGATGATACGCAGTTACATTACATTACCCATTAGGTCAGTGTGTATTGCTATGGTGTACAATAATATGCAGTTTATAAACGGTGTTATAATAATATTTAATATTTTATTTCATTGGTTACCTATCACATAAGGGAAGAAACATTTTAGATCTAAGAAACATTTTTCTTGATAAAGGGGGGAGGTGTATTTTATTTATCTCTTCTTCATTGACAATCAATGTGGGTTGAATAAAAAAGGACACATAATGATGAAAAATAGGGGGAAAAACACACCCCAGCTACATTAGGAACAACAATTTCTTTTGAAAGACGAATCCATCACAAAATAGTGCCGTCCTTGTGGCTCATATTCCAGAGTACGTTGTAAATGAGCCACAAGAGTGGCACCATTTTGTGATGGATTCATCTTTCAAAAGAAATTGTTGTTCCCATTTTTACCCCTGTCAGACTAGGGACCACCAAAGGAAAGAGTCCGAGGCCGATTCGTCTAGTGGAAGCGGCCCTAGGTGGTAGATGCATACGCCTACTCGCATCGTCCGGTGAAAGACCACCCCACCAGAACTGGGAAGCGCTAAGTGGTTTTCCCGAATCACGTTCCGTTTCCGCGCTGATGCTTCCGGGTTCCACAGTAGGAATATAATAATATGGACATGATGGTGCTTCCAGGATCAAAATATTCCGGAGGTAAACTCCCCGGCCATTCATTCCGCATTTCACAGACAGCAAAGATACCGAACCAATTTAGAATTGATTTCTGCAACATAAGAGGCCTAAATACAAACATAAATTCAGTACACCAACATCTACAAGCAAATAGACCACACGTACTAGCCCTTACAGAAACACAAGTATGTTCTACAACAACAGCAGTGAACTACCCCTCTCCTGGTTACGACTTACATACCCGATTTAGACATAAGTTCGGAATATGCCTTTTTGTCCGAAGCGACCTTTTATGTCACCGCGAGGAAACACTCGAACCGAACAACCTTGACGTCATGTGGCTCAAGTTCACCGCAAAGGGATTAACCAAGTTTATATGTTGTCTCTATCGCCCTCCGAGCGATAGAGCCTACCAAAGCTTTTTTTCAACACTAGCTACCACTTTTTACTCAATACAGGTTGATCACCCCAGTTCAGAAATAATCGTTCTGGGAGACTTCAATGCACACAACACCAACTGGCTCAAACATCACAACAAGACCGACAACGAAGGTAGAGAGGCTGAAGCATTCGCCATCAGCTGCGGGCTTACTCAAATTGTAGACGAACCAACTCGAATCTCAGAGAGGGGCGAATTCGCCGCCCTCCTGGATCTTTTTCTAACCACCAATCCTGACCAGTACACAGTTACAGTTGGTCCGCCATTAGGTACTTCCGACCACAAACTTATTACAACGGTTTGTGAATTGCCACTCATACAGAAGGATCCACCATTGCCTCGCAAAATCTGGCATTACAATTCTGCAAACTGGGACGATCTAAGGGAGTTCTACTTAGATTTTCCTTGGCTCGACGTCTGCTTTGGCGCTGACGACCCGTCAGTCTGCTGCGAAAAGATCACGCAAGTAATCTCCTCAGGAATTCCATCAAGTTACCCTCAAAAGGAAAGCTTTGGTTAGACAGAAGATGCGAAAGAGCTGTGGGTAGGAAACAGCAAGCCTACAAGTACTGGCAGCAAAATCAGACCGCTGAAAATGACAATTATTTTTACGAAGCGAGAAACGAATGCAAGCGTGTTATCGACGAAACTAAGGACAAACACAATCAAAGGATCAGGAATAAACTTTTGCAATGCCCCAATGGCTCCAGGAATTTCTGGTCAGTAGCAAAGGCAGTAAGTAACAACTTTACAGAAACGTCTCTCCCACCTTTGACAAACGAACGTGGCATCACGGCGACTACAGCCAATGAAAAAGCAAACATGCTCGCCAAAATGTTTTCTTCGCACTCTACCCTAGACGTCCCCCAAGGCAAGACTCTCCCCACCATATCGAACATCAACACTACCATGGCAGAAGTCAAATTTCATCACCGTGATATTCGTAAAATCCTTAAAAATCTATATACGCAAAAGGCATCAGAACCGGACGGAATACCTGCCATCGTGTTAAAGAACTGCGCCAACGAACTAACACCCGTTTTTTCTAGGCTTTTTTCTCTGTCTTACGGAAAAGGGATTTACCCATCTTCTTGGAAAGTCGCTCGAGTGTAACCTGTTCCAAAAAAAGGCAAGAAAACCACGCCCTCAAACTATCGTCCAATTGCCTTGCTTCCAATAATCTCCAAAGTCATGGAACGTGTAGTCCATCAGCAACTACTCAAGTACCTCGAGAACAACAAAATAATCAGCGATAATCAATACGGCTTTCGCAAAGAGAGATCGACAGGAGATATATTGGCCTATGTCACTCATATATGGAGTAGGGCAATTGAGAACTACGGAGAGTCTCGAACGATTGCGTTGGATATTTCAAAGGCATTCGACAGAGTTTGGCATGACGGACAGCTCAACAAACTACCGTCCTTCGGACTGCCAGCCTCTCTCTGCAGCTGGCTTGCCAGTTTCCTTAAGAGCCGATCTCTGCACGTTGCAGTCGATGGACACATCTCGGACACATTCGCCATCAACGCGGGCGTGCCTCAGGGCGCAATACCTTCACCAACTCTGTTCCTCATCTATATTAATGACCTGCTGACCGAAACAAATAATACTGTTTACAGTTTTGCAGATGACAGTACCCTTGTCTCCCACTTTAGATCAGAAAAACCCTTATCAGCGACTGAGACTTATCACCGCAGACAGGAACAGATTACAGCAATTAATCAAGACCTGGAGAAAGTTCAAACTTGGGGCGACCGAAATTTGGTCCAGTTCCAAATAGCCACGTTTACCAATAGGGCCAATACAGCGGGCCCTGACATCATTATGGCAGGGTCGACCATTCCTTCATCCTCGTCAATCGGACTGCTCGGTATCTCGGTCAACAGCAATATGTCCTGGCATGACCACGTTGCTAACATCGCAAAATCAGCCTCCCAGAAGCTTGGTGCGCTATTTCGCAACAAAAAACTCGATACACCGCAGCAGTTGCTCTTGCTCTACAAAGCGCAAATAAGACCGTGCTTAGAATATTGCTCACATATCTGGGGTGCCGCACCAAAGCACACCCTAAAGCTGCTCGATTCCATTCAGAAGAGAGCTGTGCGTCTCGTCGGCGACCCGGAGTTGACCCGGAATCTGGATAGTCTGGAACACCGCAGACATGTAGCCGAGATATCTCTGTTTTACAGATACTTTCACGGCAGATATTCCCAGGATTTGGTCCGCCTTATCCCGCCCCTGGCGGCTCCTGTCAGACAGTCACGACAGACGGCAAGAGCGCACCAGTTCGTGGTACAACTGGAAACACCTAGAACATCGCTTTACAAGAACTCCTTTGTCTGGCGCACTGCATCATTGTGGAACTCACTTCCAGGACATCTGTTTCCCTCTAATTACAACTTACAAATATTCAAGAGTCGTGTCAATCAACATCTTCGCACACACACCGCTCGTCGAGCGCCATAGGGTCTCCCTTTAGTGTGTGTGCCACAAAAAAACTGGGAGTGTGTTTTTCCCCCTATTTTTCATCATTATGTGTCCTTTTTTATTCAACCCACATTGATTGTCCATGAAGAAGAAGTAAATAAATCTCGAAAGCTTGACAAAGCAGTAAAGGTGTTTCCTTTAATTTAGGCCTATAATAGAACTAGACTGCATCCCCAAGAAACCTAGTTTTTGATATTATTTCTTAACTAGTCAGTCGAGACTACCCTTTCTTCAAAAAAATAAATAAAAAATAATAAAATATATATATGTTAACGATAGGGTTAAATAACCCCAATAAAAGATCTAATTCACCAGAAACATTTATTCGTCTTGATTACACCAATATTAATTATACTGCTTGTCTCGCGACCAGACTAAGACTGCCTTGCGCAGTTTGCCTCGCGCCTCGCCGCTCGTCTATCCTGACTTTCCAGGAGTGGACCGTCTATAGTTGAGGAAAGGTACTGCGTACCGCTAACACGGTCATTCTGCAAGTGGAGCGTCCTCGCTCCTCATAGCTCCATGTTTCTAGAAATGCAAAAACAAATCTACGACAGTATTTTCGTGATAGTCCACGATTAACACGGTAATTTAGTTTCTCTAATGATAAACCAGTAAGTTCAGAGGTACTCCTCACTTTTGTAACTGACCAGTACTTAACTTTTAATCATAAAACATAAAACAGTGAGTTCAGAGGTACTCCTCAGTTATCTAACTGACCTGTACTTAACTCTGTTAAACAGTAAGTTCAGAGGTACTCATCAGTTTTGTAACTGACCTGTACTTAACTTTTTTTTATAAATACAAAAATTTTATAAATGGGGAAAACAATAGCAAGTTCATTTTCGAAGCAGAGTGGGATCACCACTTGCCCCTCACGTATAGTGGGATTGCCACTAACGTTCTTTACATTTTAAGTGGTACTGCCACCTATTTTCATCTAGGTCTAGTGGGATCGCCACTAACTCATTTATCTAAGCAAAATGGGATCGCCATTTGCCCCTCACGTCCAGTGGGATCGCCACTAACGTTCTGACATTTTAGGTAGTGCTGCTACCTATTTTCATCTAGGTCTGCTCAACCCAACTACTACTACTACTATATACTACTACTACTGCTACTACTACTACATCGTCTACCCAAACTAACCCATTTTTACATCTTAAATAGATGTTGTCAAATTTTCCCTCATAGTGAGATCGCCACTATCCTTTTCTTTTAATTCTTATTACTATTCACCATTACATTGCAAATGCAACAATAATTTTAGGCAAATCTATTTGCTAAACTGTATGTTGTATGGCAAAATTAAATAATGAAATATTCAAATGAATGAACAACTGAACCAGTAGATCAATTCAATTTAACAAAATCATATCACCATGGCATTACAGATGCAACAATTATTTTAGGCAAATCTATTACCTACCTCGTTTTGTAGTTGATAAACTTTATATTGTATGGCAATCATTTAAATAAATAATCAACTATTCAAATGAATCAACAAGTGAACCAGTAAATCAATTCAGTTCAACAAAATTATAAGGGTACTATCACCATGTCATTCAAATGCAACAATTATTATTGTAGGCAAATCTATTACCTACTTTGTTTTGTATTTGCTAAACATTATATTGTATAACAATCATTTAAATAAATAATCAAATATTCAAATGAATCAACAACTGAACTAGTAAATCAATTCAATTCAACAAAATCATAAGTGTGTCACTATGACATTACAAATGCAACAATTATTACATCAGTTTTGTATTAGAGGCAACATCCTCTATAATTTGTACCTAACATTCGTTCTCAATTAAGTTAAATACCGTCAAAACTATAATTCCAAATAACTTACATCACCCCTAAACGCTTTAACTTTAATATTAGGACTTTTATTTTTAAGGTGCACGGCTCTGATGTCGGCTGTAATTCTAAAATTATTAGCAAAACAAACCAATAGCCTATATCTTACTACTAATACTAAATTATAAGATCTCGTATCTCGACGGCTGCATCTCTCGAACGAATCGGTGAAATTTAGATTATTTATTAATCATTCATCGAGACATATCTCGATAGTGCAGACTTCCAGACCTTAATAGAGTATAGAAAAAACTTTCATTCAAGGTCCACACAATGCGACTAACAGCCACCCACATAACATAACAGCTGTATGCGCTATACGGCCAAGCCAATGCTTGTACCTAAATTAATACTGTTCGCCAAATTGTCACGAATATTAAATTGTAGAGCTTATCCGACTACCAATTTCATAATTGATTCATTAAAATTAATGATCGAGTGATTTCTCGATTATACAAACACAGCTGATTGTGTGTATAAGCTGTAATACAAACAACTGGCAATGGCATCCAGTCGTCGTCGTAGCCGTAGTCCATGATTGGTTTGGTTGGCCGTGGCCGGTCAAAGTTCATTTTCTTGCGCCGGCCATATTTTAGTCTCTACTGGCTTGCGCCTTCCGCATTGGTCCCCATGGGTGGTCCCACGCCGCACATACGAGGGCTGTTCGGATATTACTCTAACAGGAGCGTTCCTGCGACACATCTTATCTTCACGACTCTGCAATTTTAAAATACAAAACAGCAGATACGGTAATAGAACTGTTAACATTTTAATCATTTACTTTATTATTATTTAAGTATTACGTAACGTAGGTCAACTTGGCAATCTTGTATTAGCATTAGCACTACATACAGTACAAAGAGATTATTCAAACAAATAATGGCGTTGCCACTATTATTTTTCTTACCAAATAATGTGATTGACAATATTCCTTTAACTGAATCATTTAGATACTCTAAACTTATTTTTGTTACATAATGGAAGTGTCTGTACAAAATAATTTATAGCGTATTTACCACGCGTTTGTTTACTACACACAAATGCTTTTCTGAGAACTATAAATTTTGCTTTTGTCTTTACTATTCTTATCGTGAGATTGCCAGTATTTTACCAGCAAGCCAAATTTGCAATATTTCTTAAACTAAACTTTCCTCTCTCTAAATTATTTATTTTTGAACTTTGAAAAAGAAATAACTGACGTCAATTATAACAAAGCAAAGTAACCAAAGCATTACTCACATGTTTATTTGGTGGAATTGCGTAGTACTTCAACTGCACAAACTTGCCTCCGTCGACCAGCCGAAAATCTTCGACAGCCCCGGTACTATTTTTCAAACGTACTTGAGCCTCTGCAACGACCTTGTCTCTTATCTGGATTGACGAACTTATAGTTCGTGCGTCGGCGTCACGCTGCTAGAAAATGCTGAGCCGTCAATAATCTTGGATTTGTTCTCTGGTGTAACTTTACGTGTGCCCGCATTAAATTCAAAACTGTGCGCATTATCATTTTAATTTCGTAGCATCTTCTATCGTGGATTGCTACTGTCAGGATCGTAGCTGGTTAATTTGAATAATGCTTAAGATGTTGACGCTTGCGTTCTTGATCCATCTGCTACGGTAATGTTGGGCGTTGACGCCTGGCATTGCCTGAGAAAGTGTTGATGACATCATCGACCATCGGCATCGCCTCCTTTGTTTATTTCGCTAACTGCTGTTGTTGGGCAGCCATTAAATTAATTAGTTTCTTACTGCAACTTTTGTCGATGATTTCAGAATCAGGCTGGATATTTAGTGATGTTTAATTAGGCGGGACAATCCCACTTGTGATGTTAACGATAGGGTTAAATAACCCCAATAAAAGATCTAATTCACCAAAAACATTTATTCGTCTTGATTACACCAATATTAATTATACTGCTTGTCTCGCGACCAAACTAGGACTGCCTTGCGCAGTTTGCCTCGCGCCTCGTCGCTCGTCTATCCTGACTTTCCAGGAGTGGACCGTCTATAGTTGAGGGAAGGTACCGCGTACCGCTAACATATATATATATAT
>MU185224.1:90197-118895 GCA_016904865.1 Pissodes strobi | reverse complement strand
AAATTAATATTTTACAAGGAGGGTTTTCTAGGGCTAATGCATATTTAGAATGTCGGCGTTATGGAGGGAAAAACCTAAAAATCTAATATAATAAAAACTACCTAAGGCGAAATCTATACAGTGTGATATGTACAAAAATGGTGCATACAGACTAATTTCTAATGTTATATACAAGGCAAGCGTGGGAGACGTAAAGCCGCCACAATTTTAATTATAAATTTAATAACCCGCATTAATTTCATTACAAAAACAATTTAGTTTTTTATATGGTTTTACTATTATACTAGGGTTTTTTTCTTACAATTTACCTACTATTCCATTTAGGATACTTTTTTGATCATTTTCATTTATTAAAATTAAAAAAAAAAAAAATTAATGACGATCGGAAAATCATTATTTAATTATACAATTAATAACTCGCATTAGTTTTCATTACCAAAAACAATTTAGTTTTTTATACGATTTTACTACTTATTATAGGTACTTAGTATGATAATTCTATTGTATTAGTTCAAGATTTTTGCTTACAGTTTGCTAACAATTCCGCTAAAGATATCTTTTTGAAGATCGGAAAATCATTATTTAATTATACATTTAATAATTTACATTAGTTCATTACGAAAAACATTTAGTTTTTTATGCGATTTTACTATTATACTTAGTATGCTAGTTGTACCTAATAGTGCAGAGTTTTTGCTTATAATTTGCCTATTATTCTATTTAGGATATTTTTATGATCATTTTCAATATTCAATTTGAAAAAAAATTTAATGATCGGAAAATCATTATTCAGGGTTTGTACAATCTGCCTATTAAGTAGGATTCCATATTTAGGATATTTTAATATCCCATATAAAAAAAGTTAATGACAATCGGAAAATCATTATTTTAATTATACTTTTAAAAGCTCGGATTATATTTCATTACGAAAAATAATTTAGTTTTTCATATGATTTTACTATTATAGGTAGGTACTTGGTATGATAGTTGTATTGTAATAGGGTAGGGTTTTTTCTTAAAATCTGCCTACTATTCTATATTTAGGATATATTTTTTTAACATTTTAAATATCCAATATAAAAAAAATTAATGACAGTCGGAAAAAATCATAATTTTAATTAGGTATCCATTAGTAATAAATTAATGTTAAATGTCAAATGGTCATGGCAATCTTTGATATTGACCGAATATTGCTGTGATGTCACATGTTAATAACTTATAATAAACTCGCATCTTAGAAAATCTTATTAAAGTACAGGTAGTAAATGTCTGATAAATTAATTAATATTTACAAGAGTAGAAAGAGTACATTTCCATTTATACTAACTCTACCATGTCTCAGCCAAAAGCTCTCAAGTCTTCGGTAGTATATTTTCTTTATTTATTCAATAATTTTACAAAACATACATGTAATATTGTATATCCGTAAAACTAAATAATTTTGTTTATAAGGGTGGTCTGGTGACAGCATATAAACGTCCAAAATATTATCACAGACAAAACAGGTACAAGTGTATAAAAAACAAACAGCAAACAAGTATATAAGGACATCCACAGAACAAGCACATTAAAATCACAGACATTGCCTAAGTATAAAAAAAAGTTGTTATAAAATAAAATTGGTATATCACAGTTAAGATCTATCACCAAGTCTGTTAAGTAACATGTTCGTTGTTGATACCGCGACGCTGTAGCTGACTTTGTTAAGCAAGGTCTTTAGGTCTCTGGGTGAGACTTTTAATTTCCCTCTCAAAGTGCTGCAGAACTCCCTGTGCTCTTCTGAAGATATCAGTTCTCCGTAGCAGCCTACGACGAAGATTCCCAATTTCACCGGACAGCGGTACTGGTTTTGTAGCTCAGTCACCAGATTCAAGTCTCTGGTAACTGTGGCGAGTTGGAATTCGGTGATGTGATTCACGGAGTTGACCTCGTACCTGGTCCTCTTCAGTCGTTCCTGATTCCTCCAGTTTTGGATGTGCGAGACTGCTATTTCGAACACATACATCTCGTCCGGGTTGGTGAGATGGACAACAATATCCGGCTTGTTGTGGTACAACCTTTTTTCTGTCAGGAACTTTTGACCGGCAGTGATTGTATGATCTCGGTTATTCACATTAAACCGGAAGTGGCAGTTGGCTTTCCCAAACTGTAGCTGCTGTGTGAAGTGCCGTGGCGCATTCAGGCTTCGTAGTAGCGTCTTCAGGGTCCAATGCACCACGTAATCGTGGCGTGTGATGTATGCATTTGTAACACAAGAAGACACCACGTGGTAAGCTGTCTCGTCCCGATCGCATCCTCGGCGGCACTTCCTTCGGTGGGGGTTGGAGCCCAGTCCATGAATTTGTTCTTCGGAGGCGGTCAGCAACATTGTCCGTCTCCAACTATCGAGGTTGGGGGATTGGTGCGCAGGGAACGAGATTTTTGTTTCCTCCTGGAGCACCACCTTTCCATAGTGCATATTCCGGGACCATTCCTGTTGTTGCTGTTCTGCATGCTTCCTGTCCATCTCGTTGACGACTCTTCTGCAACACTTCGCGATGTCTAGGCTCATGTCTGCCTCGACCTCAAACTTCTCCAGGACCCACTCCATATCCGTGATGGGGTTTCTGCAGCCTCCTCTCTTTAATGCTTGGCACCATTCGCGACACTCCTTCAAGTCCTTGTGCTTCATTAAGTATATGCCCCTCTTTGCGAAGCACTTTTGTGTCTCGTGCTCGATGGAGTTTACTCCTAAGCCCCCTTTGCTGATCGGCATATACACTGCGGCGTTGGACGATGTTTTTCCTTTGACGTTGTGTGCCACTAATTTTTTGCGAATTTTGGTGTCGAGATCGCGACATCTTTTGAGTGCGGAGCTTCTGGATTCACTGGCATAGATATTTCCAGTCACATAAATCACTGCAGGTACCACGGTGTTGTTAATCAGAGTGGATTTCTGAAAAGTAGTAAGATCTGAGCTCAAGATCTTGTCGAGTAACCCCTCCATGTTTTCCTCCATCCGTTCGTAGTTCCGCAGGGTGTCTCTCTCTAGCTGTTCCAGCCCTAAGTACTTGTATCCATCCTTCACCTCTGGTAAGAATGGCGGATCTGCGGCTTCATCTGGATTGAGGGCATCCTTGTGGTAAAGGCCGCACTTGTCGATGTTCAGCTTCAGGCCAAGTTCTTCTGCTGCTTTCTCCAGTTGTTCGCTGATCAGCCTTGTGCCACTTTCAGTGGGAGAATGCCACTTGAAATCATCCATAAAGGCAAGAACTCGGTGCTTGCCTCGAGTCAGCCTATTGATTTCGGGGCTCGTCTTTAGATGGCTGATAATACAAGCGGTGACGAGTACGAACAGCAAGGGGCTGATGGAATCACCCTGCAGCAGGCCCCTACGGACCAAGATGGGCTTTGTGGCAGTTTTGTCGATTTGGACCCTTAGTGACCACAGTTTCATTGCTGATTTAAACGCACGCCGAATGTTTCTATGCAACGGCAAGCAGTCGATTAGCCTCTTAAGGATTTTATGATAGACTGAGTCATAGGCTTTCTCGAAGTCATACCATGACGAGTAACTACCGTTTCTCCTGAGCCTGGCTACAGCTGAGATGGCCTTGTCGAGCATAAGTCCGTGAGTCGTGCCCCACACTCCCTCTCGAGCCATCTGCTCAGCAGGAATAGTCCAGTCCGGTAAGCCCTTCTTGATGTAGTTGGTAATGACCGCTGTCGTCGCCTTGTAGTCCGTGTTCAGCAATGATATTGGCCTGTAATTTGCTGGATTCTTCGGGTCGCCTTTCTTGTAGAGTAGAACCACGTTGGCTCGGACGTCAGCCTCCGTGAACCCAGCTTCACACGATAAAACACTCTTTATGTACCGTGCCAGGTACTCTTTTGCAGCAGGTAATACTTTGTACAGGTAGACTGGAATCCTGTCCTCTCCAGGGGCCTTCCATGGAGCTGTCTTTTTAAGTACCTTGTCTAGCTGGTCGTTCAAGGTCACGTCTTCTAGTTGTTCGTTGTATTGCTGCTGCTTGGAGTGTTTTCGGAGCTTTTTCAACCATTTGCTAAAGGCAGGTGTTGGGTGGTTTTCTTTTTCTTTGTCGTACAGTTTTTTGAAAAACTCTTCTGTATCGCGGCACTCTAGCTCGTTCTTCTTTTCTTTTTTGTCCAATATTGTGATGGAGGGGTTGATGTGGAACTGGTGTCTCGTTTCCAGCACTGTAGCTCTTCTCTGTTGGGTCTGAAGTCGCTCCTCCAATATTCTGACTCTCTCCTTGGTGCTGCTGATGTATTCCGCAGGAGAGGACTTCAGCCTCCTCATCGCTCTGATTTCGTTCATCAGTCTTCTGTTTAAGTTTCGTCCGTTTCCCTCCAAGATTTCGGTCGCGTTTTGTATCCGTGTTTTAAGCCGCTTTATTTTTGTTTCCAGAAACACGGTTTTTGGTTTTAGGTTGGCTCTTTTGCCCAGAATTGTTTTTCTGAGCAGGACTCCTGCAGCGTAAATGGCGTTCTTAATTGCCCTTCTTTGTGCGACTTGTGTGTGGGGGGATTCCTGGATTTCGGCTATTTTTACCTCCAATATTTGGTTGACCCTCTCTAGTTTACTCTTGTTGGACGGTCTGAGATAAAACTTCTTGATTTTCGCCTTCTTGTTGCCAGTAGATCTCAATATCTTGTCGAACTGTTCTTGCAATAGTAGCGCTGTGGCGTCGAGTATTGGGGGTATACGAGGTATAGGGGGCGTAGCGTTCGCCCCTTCACTCGTAGCCCTTACTGACCTAGGCGTAGTATTTGCAGCTCGACGTACTTCTTGGTCTTCGTTGTCCGTCTCTGAGTCGGAATCAGAGATGGAAATGGTGCTTAGGTCTACTGGTTGTGGTCGGTTACTGGCAATTGGAGGGTCTTCCTGAGTCTCTTCTTGATGTTGGGAGGCTTCTGGGACGTCATCTTCTTCGGCCGATGACTGGGTGTCTCCAGTATTGGAGGAAGCCGGCGGCGAAGAGGTAGAAGGCGATGGCGAGGAGGCTGATGATGACGAAGATGAAGAGACATTTCGCATATAATAAACATCTGGAAAACGTTCTCTGAGCTTGGTAGCGATAGCTTTAGCCGTTCTATTAGGAAAATCGTGTAGCAGGTTTTGGATTCTCGCTCCTGGTCTTGGTTCTACTCCCCGTTTGTATGTCCTTACAAGTCTCTGGCCCTCTTCCTCGGTCCATTTGGATGGTGCTGCACGATTTACCGGGGCATTTTTAAGCTCAATGCATTTCTTTTTTATTGCCGCAACCGATCTATTGGGGAGTTGCAGTTGCAGTGCCTCGTGATGTTGTCGAGTGATAACGGCATTTTGTGTAATGCATTGTCTAATTATATCCAATTCATTTTGTGCCCAAGTGGCCATTAACAGTTGTTATTAATTTAATACGCTTAATTTAATTCAGCAAAAATTTTGTTTATTTTGAACATTAACAGTTCGTTTTTTGCCGGTGCTAGTTTGCCTCGATTTCGTTTACTTATTTTTTGCTATCGTTTACCTTACTCTGCGAAATAACTCCGTATGTGAATTTTACTATTTCCTTGCAAATATTGATAGGTCGCGTTTTCGCTTTAGGTATTGTTTATTGTCTTATACTTACGATGTATGTCCCTTATTAGTTATTGGGTCACTGATAACATGCACTGATAATAAGTCTCTGTTTTTTTGTTGCTTTCTCACTGTCCCGGCGCGATCGTCTTCGCACTGAAACAACCGTCACCAGAGAACTGCCCGTTAATTAATGAATGGTTTTTATTGTTCGTCGGACAATCTTTCACTACCGCACGCACGTTTCCGCGAAGAAAATCCGTTTAAAAACCGGGAAAATACTCGATTATCGCGGAGTTCTCGCCGACACGTCTACTCTCTTTCAAGTCTTCGGTAGTATAGTGGTCAGTATGCTCGCCTGTCACGCGAGAGACCCGGGTTCGATTCCCGGCCGGAGAGCCACAAAAGTAGTAGTTATTGTAGTTCTATAATAACGACCGTGGAAGTACTACTGCGTTGTCTAAAAGCGTCGTAAAGTGCACCGAGTGTGCATGTTTCGATACTTGGACAACGTTGACGATGTAAGCCATATAACAGGTCATTGTATCCTCACGAGTATATTATAGGCCTTAGACTTTCTTGACCTGTTGCATACACACATAAAAAAAGTCCGTTTGCTGTCAATCGCTAATGAGGCCTGCCGATTTTAATAGCCGATCAGTTTCTGCATGACTTTGGACATGATAAGAACTAAGGCAATTGGATGGATGGTGGTTATTTGGAATAATTTTTTTACCATTTTTCGGGATTGGTTGCACCTGAGCGCATTTCCAGCTAGAAGGAAAACATGCGGTTCTGTATGACAGGGAGAAAAGCCTGCATAGTGGAGCTGTTAGTTCAGCAGCACATTTCTTAAGCACTATTGCGTGAACGCCACCCGATCCTTTGGCCTTGTGGTGTCTAGGCTTTTGAGTATTCGTCTCATAGCGCGTTAGCATTGAGGCATTCATTTTCGGGATAGTTGGGAGAGTTTTTCCTTAAGGATCTAAGGTAGAATTTGATGCAAACATTTCGGCAAGAATGTTCGCTGTTTCTTTGGCCGTTTCCGCTATTGAGCTATCCTCTTTGTACAGTGGTGGGACGTCTTTGAGAAATCCTGATTGACAGCTTTGGCATCTGACCAAAAGGATCTTGATCCGTTATGACAGTTGAGAAGCTTGCTCTTGATCTGCTAGTTATATCCCTCATTGCTCTCGCAAATGGTCCGCTTACACTGGTTTCTAGTCGTGATGAATATATTTTGACATGCGGCATTTTTAGCATAGACCGCTCTTAAGCAATTTTTACCAAACCACGGTTTACTGTTTGAGATACGTTTCATAGAAGAGGGGTGAAAGCTTCCATACCAGCTAGAATAACTTGAGTTATGTCATCAGCAAATTCAGAGGTTTTTTGATTCCTAAAGCAAGGAAATGAAAGATACAACTCGCGAAGATCACGCCACTTTGCAGATTTGTAGTGCCAAAAATTTCGAGGTATCGGTGGCTCCTGTGTTTTGATAGCAAGTTCACAGGTTGCGGAGATAAGATTCCGATCTCATGAGCCCAACGGAGGTTGGACAGTTACGGTGAAGGGGTCATGATTAGTTGTTAAGAATAGATCCAGGAGACTCGCAAAGTCTTCTTGACGTTCAGGGATCCTGGTAGGTTCGTCAACCAGCTGCGGCAGTCCATGTCTTATAACCAAAGTCTTCGCTTCTCGTCCATCATTGTCGTTTTTATTGAGTCGCCTACTACGACAATTTCTGTCGTTGGATAGTTGATCTGCATAAAATCATTTTGATTGCTAAGATTTTAGAAAAGCCGTTTATATTACTGTTCACTAGATTTCTCTACAAGCAACAAATGAATTTTGTTGCTCGATCTGTGCTTAATTTGATCCACATCACACCGAAGTCCTTAGGTTCATATGTTTCTTCTCGTTGACATCATAAATCGTCTCGTATAAAAGCAGCTAATCTAGAGTTATGTCGAAATCGGGAGTAAAGATCATATCCGGGTATATTCAAGTAACAATGTGTAGTGCTTGATTTCACTTTTGTTTCTGATAAAACTTAAATGTTGAACTATAATAACAAATATAATAATATGCAACAAATGAGTCCAGCTGCTTGAATAAGAAAAAAAATCATAATATATCAAAGAACTATTTTTTATTTAATGTAAATGTATTTACTAATTTTTTTTTATGTTTAAAATTTTAAAAAATGATTCAATTTCTTAGGGTTGATACTTTATCTTCTTTATTTTTTCTTGGATTATTTATTTTCGTTGTTTTATTATTTTGAAGTGCTTATTTTTTCTTTTAGTTATGACAGATAATATTAGACATTTAGTCTATTTTGGTTTTTTGATATGTTACATTCACGCTTCGTCCATAAAATTATTTGACAATAAAGCTTCTGATTGATTAATTGTTTTTACTTGATAAGAGTGAAAGGTGCAAAATATTTCAAATTAACATAAAAATCGAAAGATATTTCAAATTTGATTACTTACCATCTACCAGGTAGGTATTTATTAATACAGTTCCAATCAGAGAAAAGTGGTACTCCTAATTTACGCTTGTGCAAGTAGGATTTTCGGTGCCACCAGAAAAATTATAAAATTACTTTGGCCACGTCAAGTTTACAATGGCAGAATAATCCCTAAAAAGAATCGAATAAATATTAATACAACAATGCCTCATCAACTATCAGTAGTTGAAAATTAAAATTACCAGAATAGAAGAAGTCTAGTCGATTCGTACCCTAGCAGATCGGTATGGGGAAACTAAAATCACCATTTTAAAAATCAAAAAAAAGATTCGAGTTAGAGGGAACATTTGAAAGGAAAGCAGGTTCATAGTGTAATATGGTTTCCAACGCTGAATAAGATGCGGCCCTCATAGGTCACTTGAGATAAAATTCACGTGTAGCCTCTAGAGATGCTGTGATTGCAACAGGATTCCCTGGATCGCAGCTCACAGCTAGTAGGAGGAATCAGATTAAAAATCGAGTGGCTGCAAACAAATGTTACTTAAAGAAGAGCGACAACAGCCTTAAACTATGTATATTTTGAGCCACCCTTTTGAAGCAGAGTCGTGCTCATCGATGAAAAGACGTTTCAATCCACCTATAATGGCCAAACTCGTGTATACCGGCCACACAACAACAGATTTCTAGAAAAATATTCTAGCGACTTAGCTTTTAAATCTGGACGATTTTCCGGTAACGTATGAAATTGGATGTATTGGCAGGTTTAAAGCAGAATATTATGAACATATTTTGGAATACATAATGCTTCCATTAGTGGCACAATAATTACATTCAAACAACTCTTTTATTTACCAACATGATAACTACCATGCTCATGCTGCCAATAATATAAGGCAGTGGTTTCAGAATAATAGTATTGCATTGGCCTTCTTATAGTCCGGATATGAATCCTATAGAGAACGTTTGGGGATTGATTGTGAAAAAAATATATTATCTACGTAACTTTAGACCTGAAAATTCTGATGGATTGATCCCAATATTGTTTTGACTATAGTTAACTCAATGCCCATTAGATTGAATCAAGTCATTGGAAAGGAAGGCGCTATGATAAAATATTAAATTTTTAAATATATTGTGGATTTTTCTTGTTCATAGTTGTCTTATTCGTGTTAAAATTTGTTCTTGTTTATATTAAAATATATCATAAACTTTAACACTTGCTTTAAATATCGTTATGCATTTATTTCCTCAGCACCAATGTTTTGAACTTTTAGCATATCATAACCTCTAGTAAGTGACGTCAAAAAACCATCAGGGGCAAAACTAATATGACGAAATCAAGTTACAAGAGTTGCACTACTTTCCTCTTTATAGAAATGTTCGTTGCAATTATAAAGGAGTTGGCAGGTTTTAAGTGCATTTGGGCCCTCTGTAGAATTCGCTGAATTTTTTATATGTTGTAGCTGATGTCAAGATAAGACTTTCTTACCATTGCGCCAAAGTCCTAACTATACTGAGTGTATGAGAAAAATGGGTCCGAAAGTTACAGTATTTATGTTTTAATAATATAATTTTCATAACTAATACATGTTTCAGGCAAATTGAAATACTTGAAATACTAATTACTAACCATGTAAAATTAGTTTTATCAATAAATTGAATCAGTTTCTTATAACTAAGTATATTATATACAGTGTAGGCAAGTAGAAGTGAGAACAAAATACAACCATCAAGTTTCAAGTTTTGCTGTTGCAAGTAAAAGTAGGTATTAGACTACTTCCAAGAGTTTCCTTCCTATTTCTAAAAATAACAAAAATTATGTTGGTACACATAGCCGTTTTTTATTTTTCTCCAGTGGGTACCTCCCTAGGTATTTTCAGAAGAACTAACTATTTTTATTCATTCTTTGTAAAAACTTTAGGTACATTTTCTTTTAATTAGAACATTTCTTTTTGTTTATACCTACAGGGTTGATTCCATTTAAATATAAGAAAAATGGACGTAATAATTTTACCTACCTACATAATGACCCAAAATAGATTTAAACATTTCTACAAGCCGCGCACATTATGATATTCTGGCTCTAATAAAACAAACATTTTGAAAAGTTGGCTGTGATTCGAGATTGACAACTCCGGAAAACTAATAGACCATTTTTAGTTACTTAATTATTTGACAGCTTGAATGCAAGATAATTATTTAGAAGTTCAATTTGTGTGTTTTTTGTCGAATAGTCGTTGTTTTAAGTTTTTCTACTTTAAAAATGCCCAATTGTTTCGTGTGTGACGTAAGATTTCCAATAAGAAGTAGGTTCGGGAGACTTGTGTATAAACCTAATTAAGAAATTAACCAAAACAGGAGACGCAGAGATCTGGCAGTTCTACATCGAAGTAGATTTAGGTTGGCAGAGCAGAACGTTAATGAGAACACTAGGATATGCGCAAACTGTGACAAAAGGATATTGAAAGTTCTTGAAAGCGAGGGAAATGAGCAGGCTATTTTAATGGAAGTTTTGGTGAGAAGGCAGGCTGAAAGTTGTTTCTTGTGTAATGAGGCTACAAATGAGAGATTAACACTTAACGCAAGAGTAGATTTTTATCTAAAAACTAATATATTTATACCAGAACAAGTTCGGTGCTGCAACATTCATTTAAACTTTCGGGGGAATATTCAGCTACAATTTATGGAAAACGTAATCAGCATTCCCATGAAAATATTATTAAATGGCAACGATATTGCTACTTGGTTTTCAAAATTAAGGGAAATATCTCAAAAGCAAGAGAAAACAAGATATGATGACGAAAATAATTTCAGTGACGCTGAAATGAAAAGCTTAACTTCTTTAAATCGACAACAGTTCCGGGATTTATTTGCGACATGTGTTCCAGTGGAAATCACTGGTTGTAGAAGATACGTCACCAAAAAATATCTGATGGCTTTTCTAATGAAGCTGCGTCAAGGACTTTCTGATAATTCCTTGAATTCAATTAGGCATTTTTCTTCAAGGCAAAACATGAGTATGATCATAACCATTGTAAGACAAAGTCTAATGTCCCAGTTTGTTAGAGAGAACCTCGGATTTGACTCACCTCCTGTCCAAAATCGAGAACAATTCTTGGAGAGACATATTACAGAATTTACAAATCGACTTTATAATCCTGAACCTGCTGTACCGAAAGCCATCCTTGATCCAGACTGCACCTATTTCAAGATTCCAAAAAGTTCACAATTTAGAGTCCAAAGACAGTCATACTCAGTTCATAAAAAATACACATTATTAAAAGCAGGACTTATTGTAGCTCCAGATGGTTATATTTTAAATGTTCATGGCACTTATTTCTCTGATATTCGTAATAATGATGCCCAAATATTAATGAACGAATTCAATGAAGATAGAGAACGTATACGCCAGTGGGTACAGGATAATGATATTTTTATCGTAGATAGAGGCTACAGGGACTCTGTTGAATTTCTCGAAACGTTATCTCTAAATTGCGAAACACCTTCATTCCTGGCACGAGGACAACGACAGTTTACAACCGAACAAGCTAACGGATTCTAGGAAAATCACCAAAACCAGATGAATTGTCGAAGCTCAGAATGGCCATTTAAAAAGCATATTCAAGTTTTTTAGAGAGATGATACCAATGCAACATTGTTTGCATTTAGGTGATTTTTTGAAAATATGTTGCAGTTAATAGATTCCACGAGCCCATACATATGCAAAATTATGACGATAATATTGCCACGGCAATGCTTAATATAATTGAAAATCAACAAGTTAACCATTTGCAAGCCAGAGTCCAACAAGAAAGATTAGACCAGAGGGTTGGTATGGGGCCGTGGATTCAGTTGAATGAAAATAATGATCATTTTCCCCGTTTTCCTGTCGAATATATAAGATCAAAGGCCTTTGGAACCTATCAAGTCAAGATCAGTCCTGGATATGTTCAAGATACCAGCGATAGAGAAATAATGAATGAATATGCTTTTCAAACACAGATTTTCGAAAATAATTTGATTAGGGCCAGAATTTGTTCGAGGTTCACTCAAAGAACGAAACATATGTTATTTATAGAATATAATGAAGACATGGGGGAAGATCCAATTACGGGAACTTACTGTACCTGCAAATCAGGTGCCCGAACGTTAGGCGTCTGTGCTCATGTCGCATGTGTGCTGTGATATCTAGGGTATGCAAGATTTGAGAATCAAGTCAGATACCCCACAGATGCATTACTAAGGTGTATTCAAGATGCGCAGAACAGACAAAATATCAATATTGAAGTTGTGAATTAAGTAATGCAGCGTTAGGAGAGAAGATATAAGTAGGTACCCATTTTTTATTGTTAGACATAAGAATTATTGATTTTAGTTCTAGGTTTGTTACGATAGCTGATATACTCTAAAAATTAGTTCTTTTTTCGAAAGCTTGGGTTCGATGCCGTGGCCATTTTTAGGGACAGTCTGTATTATTCATCTCAGCGCAGAAACAGTTGAACAAATAAATAGGATTTGAGCGTTAGA
The DNA here is from genome assembly GCA_016904865.1 of Pissodes strobi. Lineage (NCBI taxonomy): Eukaryota > Metazoa > Arthropoda > Insecta > Coleoptera > Curculionidae > Pissodes > Pissodes strobi. Next base: position 106,329 of record MU185224.1, on the reverse strand, counting down.
ATTGAAGTCATTTGATATGTTTTGCAATTAATTGTTATAGACGTAATATAAAAATCGCAACATTCGGACCCATCTTTCTCATACACCCAGTATAGTTAGGACTTTGGCGCAATTATAAGAAAGACTTATCTTGACATCAGCTACAACATATAAAAAATTCAGCGAATTTACAGAGGGCCAAAATGCACTTAAAACCTGCCAACTCCTTTGTAAAGTACCCTTGGATGACACTGTCAAAATGGCTAGTATAGTATATCATTAGGTACATATATTAATTATTTTAGAACAGTAAATCTATTACCTTAACGTCCAGTCCCACGGAGAAAGGTGTCGAATCCATGGATCAATTTATACAGGGCGTCTTAGGAAGCAGAAATGCAAACGTAAAAAATTTCCGACCTGTAGAAGGTGACATCAGCAAAATGGCGGCACTAATTTTATGTTCTTCGGGAACTACAGGATTGCCAAAAGGTGTGACGTTGTCACATCTATGCTTGAATGTTATATTGACACAATGCCGGTAAGAGCTAGAAACATATTTTCCCTAAATGAAAATTAGTGCAATTTAAAGGTTTTGTTGCAGGTTTATGCAAATAAAGTCTTGAGGCTGTGGATAGATCTAACTACCGTTTCCGGGAAAAAAGTCTAGGAGTCTTTCTCTTACACTCTTACCGGTTCCACATATTTGTTGTCGCATATTGATCGCTGAATCCAAATCTGAGATTTAGCATCTCGCCAGGCTTCACAACAAAAATGGCAACAAAATCGGCACTTTTTTCAGTTTTTTTTACTATAATTCGAAAGCTAAGCGTTTTGCGATCATACAAACCATATCACAATTTAAAGTAGGAACATTTATTTAAATTTTTATTTATTTATAAATTTAATAATAATTCTTTAGTTATTTATTTATTAGCTGTCTCGGTCTACGAAGTCTCTTAACGTCACAATAACCTGAGTAACTCTACTCACATTCTTTTGTAACCCTTGCAACCCTCATCGCTCCTCCAAAGCCTGAAAGTGAGTCTACGCAGAAACACCTGACCTTCTTCCTCTTCTACCCCATTCAGTTGGTCTCCTCTAGCGTTCACATGCTGCTTAAAACGATTTTTAGCACAAAATGTCTCGCGAGTGTATAATTTGCGACGGATCGTTAGATGATGGAACCAAGACGATGGTAGCGAAGGCAAAGGGGTTGGACGATCTCATTGAAGCAAGTAGAGGTCGAGATAGTTTTGGTTGGGTTATAGATGTAAAATTGACAAAGAAGTTGAGGTCGACGAAAAATGTAGGAAGAGATACACTCATGCTGTCTGATGATTGATTAATGCTATCCGTAAGAGGAATAGGTAAAGTAGTCATTCCCCTGCACTTTGTTTAAATATTCTTCAATTCTCATTCAAAACCCACTGTTTTATATGTGGGGAGGAAGTGCCTGGTACCATCATATTAATCAAACAAACAAGTCAAAAAGCCACCACAATACCGCTATTTTGTATACCTGTGACTCAATATCATGCAGCTAAAAACATAGAGAGGTTGTTTAAAGATTTAAATGGTGAAGTTAGACAGTCATGCTATTTTACATCGCATATGTTTGCGACGCGCTTTCTGTGTAATAAAACAATTTTTTTTTTAATTAAAAGATGTTCAATGGTCGTGGAGCACGCTGGAGCTATGACCAGTTCCACCGAGATTAGTATTAGTGTAAACTTACCGAATTCGACCAGTTATCCACCGCGAAAATAGTTACCCGGCAGGTCGGTACGCAAGGTCTTGTAGCAAGCTGTAAAGTGAGCGAGCAATTTGCCCGCTGCTCATTTAACCGGATAAAGGTTTATTGGGCGCCACTGAGTTCGTTACGGACCAAACTGGAGATCCCAGCGTTATTCGTGGAACCTGTTGCAAGACCTCCGCTCCCCAAGCTTCAAGCAGTCCAAGAATTTGGACCGAGTTTGAAAGCAGTAAATAACAGCAATAGAACAAAATAAAAGATAAATGAATGTAATTAAAAAGATTGTTCCGAGTCTGGTACAGATAAAATTCATACCATATTGATAAGGAATTCAAGTATGATCTAAATAATGAACAAAAAGCACTAAAATAAACTTGATTGAAAAATCATATTAAACAAATTTGAGAAATAAATGGTCTGAGTGAGCCTCCAATATTATTATCAAATAAAAAGCATAACCTTCCTGAATTTGAATGGAGAAAAGTTCAAGTACGGTCCACATAACGAATCAAAAGGATTAAAATATACTTAAATAAAACCATCGTACTAGACGAATTTGGCAAATAAATTGTCCGAACCACCTTCCAATATTAATATCAAAAAGATAGCGTGCCTCTACCTTTATTTTAGTAAATCGACAATTAGCTTCCATACGGTAAACAACAATGAACGAAAATATTGTGAAAATATGTAATTTGCATTAAATAGCGCGATATGATGGCTTCCCTTCGCAACGGAAACTAATAATAAACAAAATTGCATAACCTAACTATTAACAACCGAATTTCCCGGTTTAGAGTCTAATTAATAGTTGAAATAAACTACCCACACGAATCACTAGAAGTTAATTGCAAGATTAATTATTAAAATTAAAGAAAAAAACAATAATTCCCCATTGCATCAATTCCAACTTTGGTAATAAAATGAATTCCATGAAATTAGCTGTTTTTTTTTGGCATTAGTAACAACCTATGGCGGCAAACAATAGATGCATTGGATAAAACAGTATAATGTTCATTCAAATACAAAAGCTTCAATTAACCTAATTAACTTGACATCATGCCGATCAATTAAGCTAATAAATCGAGATCGAAATGAAAGATAACGATTAACTAAATCAAGCGCGAAGCTCCGCGAGTAAATACAAATGACTAAGCCATCCGAATACAAACCCTAATTACTCTCTAATCAAATTGACGTAACGCCGATCAATCAAGCTGTTGAATCGAGTCCGATATGAATGAAAACGGTTATATTAAATGATTATTAAATAATAAACTAGGCCATTCGAATAATAAAAAGAAACCCTCCAGCTTAAATAATCGGTCTCGATTTATTAGCTTAATTGATAGGCATGATGTCAAGTTAATTAGGTTAATTGAAGCTTTTGTATTTGAATGAAATAGTCATTATTATTTATTCACGGGGTTTTGCGATTAGCCAATTTAATCATTTTATTTTATTTCCGACGAAATATAATGTAGATTTTCGATAATTTAGTAGTTTAACTTATTTGATCTTTCCGTAGCGGTTTGGGCGCGAGGGTAAAATTTAATTGTGGAACATTATGCTGCTTTATCCAATGCATCTTTTGTTTGCAGCCATAGGTTGTTACTAATGCAAAAAAGAGCTAATTTCATGGAATTAATTTTATTACCGAAGTTGGAATTGATGCAATGGGGAATTATTCGTTTTTTCTTTAATTTTAATAATTAATCTTGCAATTAACTTCTAGTGATTCGTGTGGGTAGTTTATTTCAACAATTATTTAGACACTAAACCGGGAAATTCGGTTGTTAATAGTTAGGTTATGCAGTTTTGTTTATTATTAGTTTCCGTTGCGAAGGGAAGCCATCATAATGCAGATTACATATTTTCACAATATTTTCGTTCATTGTAGTTTACCGTATGGAACTTTATTCTCGATTTACTAAAATAAAGGTAGAGGCACTATCTTTTTGATATATATACCAAAAATAATAATAATGCCGGTAAACAAAAACAGACTGGCATGGGAGAATTTAGTTCAACGCAAGTATCCGCAGCCGTGCATGCGGCGAGTACCGCCGCGAAGTGTAGTGAAATTATCAATCTCGAAAATCCTAGTTTTTCGGAAAATATGGGCAGTGAAAATAGTGATGGTCCTTGGCTTCAGGCCGGTACCAAAAAACGTCGATCTAAGTTTGTGATGGGAAAAGGCTCTAGTGCGAGTTTAATTACGGTGCCTAAGATTGTTGACATACATGTTTACCGCTTACATCCAAACACAACGGTAGAAAGTATGCAAAGTTTTTTGAAGGGTAAGTTTCCCGAAGTTCGTAGTGAAAAACTTGAATCTAAACATCCTGATCAATACTCGTCTTTCAAGGTGAGTGTCCATCAAGATAAGTTTTCTGATATAATGAACGCAGAAATCTGGCCAAGGGGTGCATGTGTAAATAATTTTTTTTACCCGCGGCAGCGAAATGCGTCCGCTCAATGATCTTTAATCCAGATTTTCTCCTTATTAACGTCCAAGGTCTTACTTGGGAAACTGTAGACAGTATTGAAGAAACTTGGGCAACTGCCAATAGTATTAACTCTTTGATGTTTAAGAACTATGATTTGGCTGCTTCCTTCTGCCGAACACGGCACATTCGTGGTGGTTGTGCTACGTGGCTGAAACAGGGTATAAATTTTAAAAATATTGACGTGTCACAGTTTTGTTGCGAAATAACAATAGAGTTATGCGCCGTCCAACTAGTTTTACAAGGAAAAACGGTGATTATTTTGAATTGTTACAGGTCTCCCAGCGGAGATTTTGATGTGTTCTTGTTGAACATTGAAAAATGTTTAGATTTTTTGTCTAGGAAAAGTAATTTTATGTATGTCTGCGGTGATCTTAATGTAAATAGTTATTTTAACAGTTGTGATAGGAACCTAAAACAGTTAAATAATTGTTTTTCGTGTTTTAACCTTATTAATACTATCAAGTGGCCTACAAGGGTTACATACGATACTTGTAAAACTATTGATAATATATACACAAACGCTCTGAACCAGCCGTACACACATATAGCTATAGACAATACTTTTTCTGATCATCAGACAATATTATCAGAATGTAATATATGTCCTTATCGCACCACTACCACTGGAAGTAGGGATGTATTATTTTATGAAGGCAGGGTTTACTCTGATCAGGCAATTAATAGTTTTAAGTCGAAATTGCAAGGCTTGTGCTGGGATGGTGTTTATAATCATTGCAGCATAGACGACGCTTTCAACACTTTCCATGATGTTTTTGTGAAAAATTTCATTCAAGAATTTCCCATAAAAAGACTAAAGAAACACCTAAACAAAAAGGGTTGGATCAATAATGAAATTAAGGTTTCAAGTCAAAATTTACAAGACTTAAATTTTTTGTCAAAATCTTTTCCAGAGTTAAAATGTTCATACAGAACAGCTAGAAACCGTCACCACTATCTGATCAAAAAAACAAAAAGGGAGTATTATCAGAGTAAAATATTTTTCTCTGATAATCCAAGTAAAATGGCATGGAGGGTGATTGGTGATATATCGGGTAAACAAAAAAAACAAAATCAAAATACGAGTATACGGTAAGAACACAAAAATTGTAAATCCGGCAGAGGTTTGCGAGATATTTAATTCTTCTTTTATAAATGCATCACAGAAAATTTTAAAGAATATTAAAAAAAATCTATCATCAACAGATTTCACTAGTTTTATAAAAAAATGTGACAGCAGTTTTTTACTTAGTCCTATAACTGAGACTGAAATATTGAACATTTTTAAATATAAATTAAAAAATAAGTGGTCGGCGGGCAACGACGATATCCCCGTAAAAATATTAAAAAAAGTAGGAGAGGTGATAGCAAAACCTTTAACCTATTTAGTAAATTTGAGTTTTTCCTGTGGTAAGTTTCCTCAAAGACTGAAAACTGGTAAAGTCGTGCCAATTTTTAAAAAGGGGGACAAAGAATCCGTTGAAAACTACAGACCAGTGGTGGTGTGTTCATCCTTCTCCAAGATTTTTGAGTACTCATTTTTAAATCAACTTTTAAGTTTTTTAGTTAAATTCAAGATTATCAGTCCCAAGCAACACGGATTTCAGAGTGGAAAATCCACTGACAGTGCAATCAATGAATTTTATGAAAAAGTTTTGGAGAGAATGGAAGCTGGTCAGTGCCCTGTTGGGATCTTTTTAGACCTCAGTAGGGCGTTTGACTGTGTTAATATTAAACTCCTTTTGTTAAAACTTTATGAGTATGGAATTCGTGGGGTGCCTTTAGAGTGGGTCAAGTCTTTTTTGAGTAACAGGTCACAATATGTTTCAATGGATTTTGAGGAGAACCAGTCAAAATTTAAAATAAAATCTACAAATCAAAATACAAATACAAAGGTCCCTCAAGGATCAATATTAGGGCCCATCCTGTTTTTGTTATATGTGAATGAAATCTCGAATATTTTGACGGATGAAATGTCTCTTTTGGCTTTTGCAGTTGATGATTCTTGTTTGGCATCCCACGAGTCTCTTGACACTCTCCAAAATATTTGCAATAACAACCTAGAGCAACTTTTTTACTGGTGTAGTGATAACGATCTCCATCTTAACGCTGATAAGACTCAGGCAATATTTTTTCAAAGACCGCAACGCCAAAAGAATCCGCCACCAATAAAAATAAATAATAATAACATTAAATTCACAAAAACTGCAAAGTTCATGGGTGTCGAACTTGACAATTTCCTGTCATGGAAGCAACATTGTGAGATATTGTGCTCAAAAATTAAGTCTCTTATCAGTTTCGAAAATTAAGAAACGTATTAACACTAAGTCAAACACTGAGCTTATATCATGCCCAGGTTGGAAGCAGATTAACTTACGCTGTCCGTTTCTGGGGAAGCTCTACTTGTGCACCTGATGTTTTTATTTGTCAAAAGAAAATAATTAGAATAATTGCTGGCGTTTCACCATATCACTCTTGCAGGAAGTTATTTATAAACTATAATATTTTGACTGTCCCGTCGATTCTTATCTATCATTTGTGTATTTATGTGTTTGTGAACAAAGGTAAATTTTTACAAAATTCGACTTTACATGACTACAACTCACGTCATAAAAATGACTTTGTCATGCCTTATTGTAGACTTAATGTTACCAAAAATTCACCAAATGTCTTAGGTTTAAAGTTATATAATAAGTTACCTGCTATATTAAAGAATAGTAAGAGCCTGAATATATTTAAAGTGAAACTGAAAAGTTTGCTAGTGTCACAGTGCTTTTATACAGTGAATGAATTTTTAGATAAGTACGTAACGTAGGTGGTAGACTTCTTGTAATTACTTAATGTAGTCTATTCTATTTTTTATTTGACGATGTCGATAACATTGTAATTTTGTTTTTATGACGAATAAATGATTTGTATTTGTATTTGTATTTGTATTAATATTGGAAGGTGGTTCGGACCATTTATTTGCCAAATTCGTCTAGTACGATGGTTTTATTTAAGTATATTTTAGTGCCTTTGATTCGTTATGTGGACCGTACTTGAACTTTTCTCTATTCAAATTCAGGAAGGGTTATGCTTTTTATTTGATAATAATATTGGAAGATCACTCAGACCATTTATTTCTCAAATTTGTTTAATATGATTTTTCAATCAAGTTTATTTTAGTGCTTTTTGTTCATTATTTAGATCATACTTAAATTCTTTTATCAATATGGTATGAATTTTATCTGTACCAGACTAGTAACAATTGGGATGACGTCACGCCGATCAATTAAGCTTATTAAATCGGGTCCGAAAAGCGAAATAATACATCCATGCAAATACTAAAGACACGAGAACGCAAAACATCTGCAGTTAATAAAGAAACTTACTTCTTAAAATGAGGGCAAACTAGGCAACACAAAGCTAAGTACCACAATGGCGGTCGAAACTAGACAAAGACAATTCCAAAAACCTCGTCCAACGAACTATTCCTGCATCTACGGCACTAAAACTAACGAGAACGAATCGAAATGGCCGATGCGGAAATTTCTACGTTGTTGGTCGACAAAATCCAGCTAAGGTATCTGCGATTAAACCAGATATTTAAATGAATCGAACGAACAACCGAAAAGCTTGGCTAGCAAAGGACTCGTATTAAGCGGAGAACGAAAGGGTCGTCTCGCGCCAGGAAAAATAACAACGAAGCGCAGAAATTCTCAAATCATGCAACCAATAAAACATGAAACGACAGATAGTATGACGAAGGCGCCAGATAGGTATGAGGTTGTATTAAATCGCGAATCTAAATGTCGATCTGAAACGTAAGCCCGACATAATACCAGGGGTGTACTAGAAATTCACACCTAGTTAGCGACCTAAACGAAATGTCACATATTCAGCGCATGATTTGCCAGCTGCCGATGTTCGATACCATTTCTTATGCGCGAAAGAGCTACTTCTCCTTAAATGGCAGACAAAACACAGGGTAGAAGTAGAGTGATGTGGATGAATCTTGAAAACAGTTCTCTAGAATGCCAGTTTAGAATTATTGAAGAACTAATGTATGAGATTGAAGGTGAGTGTCGTCTTTACTCAAGAACAGCAAAACACAACCTCCTTGAGTAGTATGTATTATTTAGAACTGCCAAGTACAGGTCACAAGATTTTTACTGATGGTTGGTATCTGGAGAGGTTGCGATCTTTCAGCAAATTATCTACATTTTAGCTACAGTATATTGATTTACATGTTACACAGGATTGCAGTAACATGGTGGCTTTTTAATGTGTTTGTTTGAAAGACCGGGTGACGCTTCGTCTCGACATATTACATACATGTCATTGAGAACTGAGGAATATTTGAACGAAGTGTAGTTGAATTCCTATTTTGCATGTTCCTCTTACATTTTTTTATGTGTGTGTGGTCACAGGCCACGAAAGGCTAATATAATAAAATAATACCCGTGAAGGTAACGTGACCTGTTATATCGTTTATACCGTCAAAGTTGTCCAAGTATCGAAACGCACACTTGGTGGACTTTACAACAATTTTAGACAACGTAGTACTACAATAACTACTACTTTTGTGACTGTCCGGCCGGGAATAAACAGTTTATCATTAATGTAACTCTTCCCACATTTCTCGTGGACCTCAACTTCTTTATCAATCTTATATCTATTAAACAAATTATCTTACCATCATCTCGATCTTTACTTGTTTCAATCAAACCGTTCAACCCCTTTTCCTTCACTACTGTCGTCTTGGTTGCGTCATCTGGAATCGGGAATCTAGAAGTGAGAGGGTCGTCTTTTTGGAAAGGCTACAGTACCTAGGCTCCACTGGGCCCCGTGCATTCTCTCTAGGCCAACTGATCCATCTAGGCCATCACCCAGCATAGTATTGTAAAAAGGCGGCGATGTTGCCTAAGGACGCTGTTCTAGGAAAAACCATGGTGGGCTATCCTTCTCCCAAATTGGATTTCGCTACTTTCGAGACAGACAGCGCCATAATCGCACAGCAGGTGTTCCACTGTTTCGTTCTCCTGTTCACAGCCTCTACATAGAGGTGTCTCACATAGTCTCATTGTATAGAAATGTTTCCTTAACTGGCAGTGGCCAGTCATAAGTCGTAGATTCTTTCTTGCCATACATAGGTATAACTTTCCTGCAGACTCATTTGGGTAGCTCAGTAGCAGGTAGTTGTTTCGTCTCAACTAGCCCTAAAGTCTTCATGGGTGATCGTTTTAATCATATGTGTCATCGTTGCGAAAGATAGCTTTGAAGGGTCGGCTCCCAAAATCGTTGAACCTTGCCAATTTATCCGCTAATTTCTTGCCTTCGAACTGTGTATGTCCTTTACCCAGCAAAGAGAAATTCTGTTTTTGCGGGCGGAATTCTCAAGTGAATTGTGGCATTCTTGTACTGTAACTTCATACCTTTCGCGTCGACTCTTGTGCCACCAAACTACGGCTCCATAGGCAATCATGGGTCTTATGATAGCAATGTAGATCCACATTTACCAACCCCGGGGTTCATCCCTCAGGTTCTTCCCACAGTCATGCGACACTGCTCATAAGATATGTATGCCTTCTTTAATCTTCGTTGTAAATGAAGATTCCGGATTAATTTAGCATCGCGGGTCATCCTAGACATTGTAGCAATAATAGCAAATTATACATTTGCGAGACATTTTGTGCTAAAAATCGTTTTAAATAGCATGCGAGCGCGATAGGAGACAAACTGGCCAAGTATTTCTGGGTGGACCCAAACTTCCAGGCGTTTATGTATAGTATGTAACTGCTTTTCATCTAGTTTTAGTACTTCGTGGGCCCCAATGAAAAATTTTTGAACGTTATATAAGGTTTTACTTCTTCAGGCAACTTGCTGAAAACTGTATAGATTTGTTTGACTCTTACCTACTCACTTTTTATTTTCAGAGATCCGCAATACTATGATATACAAGAATATAAGAATATTCTTGGAATAGTCCCCTTCTTCCATGGTTATGGTCTCATGCTTACATTATTCACTTTAGTAAGAGGTCAGACTATGATATGTCTCAGAAAGTTTGACGAAGACGTGTTTCTGAGGTCCATCCAGGACTATAAAATCAGTACGCTGGCTCTCGCTCCGCCATTGGCTATTTTCCTAGCGAAAACCAAGAAGATTGATCAGTATGATTTAAGTAACATCAAGGAGATATTTTGTGGGGCCGCGCCACTGAGTAAGGACACCGAGGAAGAGGTTAAAAAAAGGTAAAACAAATGCTTCTAGTTTAGTGAATAAGAATTAAATAAGATAAGATAAAGAATTTTAGTTCAGCAGTTTCATAACCATCGTTTGTAAACTGCTGTTATAATATTTGAATTAAGATCATTATGGGATGCAATATAATTTAAAAATGCTACTTGCATTTTGATAGAAAAATTTACGCTTCAACCATGTTGAATTTGAATCTGATATAAAAAATTATTTGGCACGTTAAGATTTCAAGTTACGACATACATAGGAATTTTAAGAAAATAATCCTTCAATCGGCATATATAGTATAAGGAAAATAAATAACGAAGAAAATATAATATTTATTCAGATTAAAAACTTAATAATTAATATAATTAATCTTATATTGATTATATTTGTGCATATGAATGTTTTATAATGTGTGCCCACAAAATGCTCGGCTAGAATAAAGGGAGGTAAACTTTCAACAACAATTTTAGAGAATATATTTATGAAAAACTTAAAAGAATATAATATAGAAATCCATTGAAATCTACAGTCTGTCCACAAGTTTGGAAATTGCCGATTATTTCGCCAATATTTAAAATTTAGAACGGGAATTTTTGTCAAAAAGTTTGACGATTACGGAAATATTTGGCTTTCTCAAAATTCATCAAAATACTTTTCTCCGATCTAACAAATTATCTATTTAATTATTTTATGGTTACCGAGATTCTAATACTGACATGCCCTAGGTTTTTAGGGCGCTGTGTTCACTGTGGCTCTAGCTGGAGCCCAGTAGAACAGAAAGAACCATTATATTATCTCGTTTGTCAAAGACATATAAAAACAATAGACAGAGCAGGTCATTCATGAATAACTAAATGTTTACATGCCAACATTAGAAATATTAACGTGAAGAAGGGATAAAGTAATAAATGAAAATAATGAAGATGGCAGCCGAAGCGCGTCACACATTTCATTCATATACGGCCACAACGTCGCGCCTGCGTCAAATTTCTCCCGGTGGCGTACCATCGGCACATTTTAGGGGACACCTAACCAGGTAACATTAGAATTAGCCTACTGTCAAGCAGAAAATAATACGCCATTACCAAAATGAAAATGACCATACATAAAAAAATCATTTATTAATATTGAAATATGCACATAACTTAAAAAAATAAATTTTAAGATACAGTTCGGGAAAAAACCAATTTACGTTTAATTGATAACAGATTGGAGAATTGATTACAGGGTGTCGCTACCCGCTGTGCCGGGCTACGTGGGAATAGTACTAATTATATAAAGAAACAAAGGAAAAACAAATTTCATTCATTAGAAAATAAAATTAATTTGGTGTTCACACTTCGTATTCTGTTTTAAAGCAATGCCTGGGTTAATTTGGGTTACCTCATGATGAATTCTTATCTTGAAGTATTGTCTCAAGACGAGTTTTGTTAATTCATGCCAGTGGCCATAGATCCACGATTCCTCAAAAAAAGTTATCGCCAAAGTAGTCATATATGCCACTTGGCAACTTCGTTATGGTATTTATTATTAGCATATTGTACATATATTTTATATTTTTGTTAAAAAAAATTGTTTTATGAAAAAATCTAAAGTATTTTTCGAGCCCAGTTAACAAGAGCGCTATCAAAAATAACAATTATTCTGAAAACATAACAAGAAAATAGGTATTCTATATTAGTTGTCTAATAGAAAAATGCCGAAACATACTTTTTCTTCTGTATTTTTTTTTAAAACCTGAAACATATTTGTATTGAGCATAAACGAAATGGAGCGAAATCATAGAATAGAAAATGTTGACAAATGGACGGCGTAATGTCAGTCACGTCATCCTGCCGACCAGTGAGAGCGAAGAACAACTGTATACCTACGCGAATACGACCAATAGAAAATGAGCACGCTCGATTATATGCTACGCGTCGAAAAATAGTTCCAGATTGAAATAACTTGAGAAACGTTTCTCTTATTATATTAAATAATTCTGCTAAGTAATTTTGATAGCTTTATTGTTAAGGATCACCTATATTTCTGCTGCATGACATATATCAACAATTAATTTGAAGCGATAATTAATTTTCCATAACGTTTTGCAACTAATAATTTTGACAAGGAAATATCGGATTCTATTAACTCACGTCACCTTAAACATGTAATAGCAAACAAGAAAAAGTTAAAATAAATACTTACTTTTCTAAAATAATATTCGTAGAGTGCGACTATGAGTTGATTTACTTACGCATGGAATGTAATATCTGGGTTCAAATGGTCTATTTTTCGACACATTAAGCACTACCTAACCATTCTTCAGTGTAGAATCCATAAACACCGATACGACAAAAACGTGATAGCCAAACAGCTGACACTAATGAATGGATATTCTGTTTTGATGAACATGGCGGCCAGTTCCTTCTAGCCAATTGCCGGCTACGAGCCGTTGTGGGCGTGCGCGGCAAGAGGGAGTACCACTGATTTCGTGAACAATGTGAAGTGATGAAGTAGTTACATTGGGCCCAGTTGACATAAAAGCGGAAAATAGGTATAACTCTTCGTATCTTTTTGTGTTTCCATTTTAATTCAAGTTTTGTATTATAAAGGTTTATATGTTAATATTATAATCTACACGGTATACTTTAAAGCGAAATATTTCTATTTTGAAGAAGGGGAACCACGCCAACGTTGGCGTCTTCATATTTAGTTAACAAATATGTCTATTTTTTATGTCTTTGTTAACAAACGAGCGAAATTATAAAATAAAATACGGCTGAGATAATGTACTGTTTAATTTAGTTTTGTTTTATTGTGGCTAAAACATGAGCATTATCTCTGATTCAGGTTAAAGTGCAAAAACATGCGCCAAGCTTACGGCCTGACAGAAGCGACTTTAACTATGACGATAGTGAAGCAGAACGAATCACGTCCCGGATCTTGTGGAAGTGTCATGACCTTTGTTTCGGGGAAGGTCCGAGATCCAGAAACTGGACGATCCCTGGGTCCAAACAAAATAGGAGAACTTTGTTGGAAGGTATTTATTTAAATATACTTTTATGATAATGTTAAAATATGCGACATGACGTTTTATTGTAATAATATCAACTACTGCACAATTCAAGCGCACCAAGCGAATTTTTAGGTTAATTTTGGAGTCAAACGTTTTGCGACTGAGTAAAGGTATCGATGTGATGTTTGCAGAATTTAAAAGAGAATATAAAACATATCTGTTTTTACTGTTTCTAAAAAAATAAATCTCTGGTTAATTTTTCTATAGCAGATCCGGTGAAGAAAGTCAGTGCCCTTTTTGTCCATAATTTTCAATTAAATATTCCTTGGTGCTAATTTTTGGTATTAACGATAAGCGTGGGTACCTATTTTATTTTAAAGAAATCATTTCTGAAACGACGGTACCCTGATGCAAAGTCAGGAACACTTTTCTTGGGGAAGAGTTCTTGCTGCAATGACTTAAAGTTGAATTTTCTTATAAAATTGATTAATTATTTGAAGCAATTGAAAAAAAAAAACGTTGCTATCAACGATGGCTTGGCGTTGCATCATTTTTGCATTATTGTTTGGTTTACCGAAATGTAATTTTAATACTTTTGATTTCATTTAAACAAACATAACAAAAATATTTATCAAACTTCTAAGTGATTGGTAATTATTGATTTCATTTAAAGGGACCCTCAATAATGATGGGCTACTATAAAAATGACGAAGCAACAAAAGCCACGTTTACTTCTGATGGTTGGCTGAGGAGCGGCGATTTAGGATACTATGATAATGATGGATATTTTTACGTAATCGATCGACTGAAGGAACTGATCAAATATAAAGGATATCAGGTGAATAATTTTAAAATTCTTGTCATGGCTATCTCACTTATCAATAGATGAGAAATATTTTTGTAATAAGTGAGGCAAATACGTTTTGCGGGGTGCGCCAAAGCCTGATTTTGCAATTGTGCAAGTACGCAAAGTTGCATTTACCTCACGTGCTACATACTTTATTTTATCTTCAATCGTCATTAAAAAATATTCAGTTTATATTTTCACTGTAGCAATCAGCATGCAATGCAACAAAAATTATGGAAACGAGCGTGGAAACAACGCTGCCATTTTTTTTGCAATTTGTTATAATAGTATATTATGATATAAGTGTATAAGAGGGCCTTTAAAGCACGCGCGACATATTTCAAAACACGACGCGCAGCGGAGTGTTTTGTAAGTCGCAAGGGCTTTAAAGGCCTCTTATACACGTATATCATACGCTATTTTTTATTACGAATGCATCATAATCTCAAAAATGTTTAAAATATTAAACTTAAAGGGATATATTGACGAATATATTAATCTGTCACATTTGACATGATCAAATGTTTCTATAGCAACCTTTAAAAAAGTAGGCGCATCATAAACATCATTTTAAGCACGCTGCAGCGTGCGATAATCGTTGATTATGATGCATGCGTAATAAAAAATTAATTACATTACTGTCATACTAATGTCAAAATCTAAGGTGTCGAAGTATGGCTAACATGTAAATACCACAAGTTTACTTTACAGCACTAGTGCGATAATGTATTACTTACCGAACTAAAAATAATGCGGTAAAGTCACAGACTTAGAAAATGCGATCTGTTATTGCTTGCAATGTTATTGAAAATGGCTAATGGGTGGGAGAGAGAAAGATATATTCTGGCCCTGAATGACAACAATGTTCAGCGTTTTCCGTTTGTAATATTTTGTCCCCAGACTTGCCAGTGGCGTATAGGTACGTAAGGAGCGAGTGAGAAGAACGTTGTAATAAAATATAATTTTGTGGATTTGGTATGTTTGCTAAAACAGTTTTAGGCCTATAGATTATTACTTTTTAGGTATGGATAGATTATGAAAGGGTGTTTTATACACTTTTAGATTTAAATATTTTAAAATATCATAAATTATTGATGAATAAGAGAAAGTAGGTAACAATAAAATAGTGGTAAAATAGTGGTACAATATAATATTTATTTTGATTGCAAAAATATACAATAATTATTATTGAGGTAAGCTTGAAGGTAGACACTGTTGAGCTAAGAGAAAAATTGTATTTTCGGACATTAATTGTCGATATTTTAAATACAGACTGTGGCAGCCGGCAAATACTCCATCCCTGGCGCGACGACAATGAGTCAGGCGAAGGCGATGGTTACGTACGGCCGGGGACGAAGCAGTGAATCATACCGTACGGAGCAAGTAGTGTTAGATCATATTGGGGGAGTTGGTACTTAGATGATTCCAGAGAGTATATAGTTAATGTTATGATTGTTAGTTACTGATCGCTGATATACCAATATTAAAGTGTATTTCATTAGTAAACGAGTATTGTGATTTGTAGTGTTATAGTCGGGCAGTGTTGGGTCAGCACAACTGGCGACGAGGATTCTTTTGTTTCAAATTTACAGGAAGTACCTACTTAGTCTTAAAAAGATAAAATTAATACATTTTTATATGTGTGTGTATTTAGATATAAGAGAAAAAGTCTGCTACACATCAACCTCAACCTAATAAAAATGATTTTAATAATATAAGAGATTTGAATATGCAATTCAGTGCGAGTTAAAAGAAGTTTTGGCGAAAGAAAAGTGAAAGTATATTATCATTGTATAATATACAATGATATTGTT
>MU185224.1:74565-90187 GCA_016904865.1 Pissodes strobi | reverse complement strand
GAGCCATAAACGAAAAAGCTAATGCGTGAGCCACAGGATATTGTGAGTCATGAATATATAGGAAAAAGCGTTTATTTATACGGTACTGAAATAAAAACTGAGCCACCAAAATGTATTATGAGCCTAGAAAATTTCATAGATATGTATAAGTCTGTTTCCACTGGAAGATAAGAAAATACAGTGCCGACAATATGAAATTAGGTTTTCGATAATTCTTGATTGTTTTTCTCTGTTATTCATATTGCTAATTGTATACACATATCCTATTATATATCATAACAACATTGCTGGTTAACTACTAAACATAGATATGGTTTTTTTTTCAAAATAATAAAAAAAAATAACGAACACAATTTAAGAAATGCACCTCGGAATTTCATCACACAAAAAGGCGCGGACGATTTGTTATGTTAAAAAAGATATACCGATAGCTGGAATGACAGCAATTTGTAATACCATTATTTATAAACAATGGTAACACGAAGCAAGTTGACTAAGACTACTAAGAGTATATTAATTATGATTTATTAAATAATAATTTCTTTTGTAATAACAAATCGTTTCGGTCTCAATATCTTTACATCCTTCAAAAAAAAAAGTATATATTTATTGTGTGGGATATACATTTGATATATATGTTTTTGCATGTATGTGTGTGTATATATGTATTTATATGTACGTAAAAGGGAAAGACTATGTAATTATATAATAACCACTAAAACATCTATAACGAATGACTGGGAATATGCTAGAAAATTTTGTTTAAGGAATCAAATAGCAACCTACAAATTCTACGATGTCATCAGACTCGGGAATACGGCCGTTTTTGTGTCAAAGTATAGATAAGGCATTGTTAAGAGGTGAATGGGAGAAATGGCTGAGGTTTTTAGAATTATACCTGGCTGCAGAAGATGTCTATGACTGTGTCAAGAAGAGAAACAAGCTACTACATTTAGGGGGCGCGCAACTGCAAGAAGTTGCCTATAATGTACCTGTTTCAGATTCGATCTTGGTCGATTTTCTAAACAAAAAGAGATGTGCTCTTAGGCACTAAAATTTACCATAGGGCTAGTTCTAAAGTTATTTTGTAAATGAAACAAAAAGCTTTAGCATTATATGAATGTTTTAATAAGTTACTTTACTTGAAAATAACTAGAAGCTCATAAATAAACAAAAGATAAACATTGAATGATTGTACGTAGTCATATGAAGAATATGACATAAATAATACTCTTAAAAACTAAAGCATTGCGTAAACAGTTGTAATACTAAACTAGTATATGATTAAAAACATAACCTTGAAGCTATGCACAGTTAAATGTCTGTTAATAGTTCCTGCAGAATAGCTACCTATGAGCTCGCTTAGCTGAGATAACCTTGATATGAAGTACACTAATATACAAGCAATAATAACACGATAAATATTACCTTAAAGTCCACCTATAGCTAATATGTACACTATGTTCACCATTGACGAGAAGCGTTCAATGTTCAGCAGTTTATATTCCAACACTGGGGGAGTCACTTTGAAAAACACTTGCTAGGCCTCTTACTAGCTTCTATGTACAATGTGCTTCAATTTCTTGCAAATAAGAATGACTGGAATGTAGTAGGTTGATACGGTATGCAATTATTGCATATGGCATGACATGAATGCTTTGTGAATGCTGCTTCTTGGTACCTACACGCATAAATGATTACTAAATATGCTATGCTGGTAGCATAAGTAAGTTGAAATCCGCGTAGGGGATATAGCCTTTGTGAGAACTTGAGTATATTGGCAGACTAGTGCAGAGCAGTGGCGGCTCGCGGCTTTGAAAAGTGGGGAAGAGCTGCCGACATCGATAGAGGGAAGAGCGAAAAAATTTTGAGGTCCACGCCCAAACTGCCAAAATTTGTTAATAATTATTACCGGTATTTTTTAGGTAAATCATCAAAAAATAAAATATATTCGTATTGTATTAGCAACAAATCATTTTGTTGCTAATACAAATGTCTACGAATAACACACTAAAACTAGAATATATAGGGTGCTACAAATTCGTTTCTTTGTATGGGTATCTCGAAAACCGTAAGAGATACGAGGTCGGTTAAATTGGGGCAAAGTTGCGCGACTTAAGGGTGATTGACATGCCATTGAGAAATTTAGAAAATTCCACCTACTTCCGGAGATATCCGTAAAAAACCGAAAATCATCTATTTTATTTTTTTTGTAACCCGCTATTTTATTTTTATTTTTTCATGCCTTTGTTTGAAGAGATAAAGTAAAATAAATGTCACATTCTTATTGCCACTTTTTCTCCTCTACAAGCTGGCGGTATCAAATTTTAAATCTGACGTTTCGCTCTCGGGCCCCCTTCATCAACTTAAATTTTTTAAATACGGACCTGGATTTTTTATCTAATTTTTGAAAAGCCTTTGGTCTCCCAAAACCAACAATGTATCATACTTGTCCGATAGTGCTAACAAATATTGTCATAAGTGAAATCGGGTCAGAAAAGATCGCCCCATCTCTGTCTAACACATTATCTCTTATGGAAAAAATCTAGATTTGTTGATTTATTGACAAGTGCGATACATCTTTGGTTTTGGAAGACCAAAGGCTTTTTAAAAAGTAGATAAAAATTCCAGGTCAGTATTTAAAAAATGAAGTTGATGAAGAGGGCCCGAAAGCGAAACGTCGGATTTAACATTTGATACCGCCAGCTTGTAGAGAAGAAAAAGTGGCAATAAGAATGTGACATTTATTTTACTTTATCTCTCCAAACAAAGGCAGGAAAAATAAAAATAAAATAGATGATTTTCGTTTTTTTACGGATATCTCCGGAAGTACGTGGAATTTTCTAAATTTCTCGCTGGCATGTCAATCACCCTTAAGTCGCGCAACTTTGCCCCAATTTAACCGACCTCGTATCTCTTACGGTTTTCAAGATACCCATACAAAGAAACAAATTTGTAGCACCCTGTATAGAAAATATCTCTTGTATAATACTATAATGGATCAACTGTTGAATGAAAATAAAAAATAATTTCAAGAATCCACGGCGGGATGTCCCCTAATAAACTCGCAATAAACGAAACAACATGCTTTCGCGTTGATCTAAGAATGGAAGTGCTACCGCCAGCTCTTCCAATCCTTGCAAACCAAACAAATGTACGACCATTACGACGTCATCGTTGCCATGGCAACCAACTAATTGCGCTTATACTTTTGATGACTCGACGGCTCTCGAGCCATACCTCTTCCGTAAAGGTCTACACAAATGATAATGAAATTGTCACTGCTATCGGCGCGTACGCGAAAAGAAATATACATTTTCATTTGGGTTAGTTTGGGTTAGTCTGTTCTATTCAATAGTGGAGTTAACGGGCAATGTGCAGGTGGAGAGATTCTTGTTCTTGTTTTATGAAGCTTTGATTTTAATATTTGAAAATAATTGAATTATTAGTTATTAGAGGGGTAACGGGAAACAGATTATTCCTAAACTAAGAACATTTTATCATTGAATCTTAAAAACTATATTATTTTACTGATGAATGAATTAATTGCATTTCTTTAAATTACAATATCTTGAGGAAGTGGCACTTCCCCTACTTCCGCTGAATAGCCGCCACTGGTGCAGAGTAATCCATATATTAGAATGAGGCAAGAGTATAGGAACCCAGTGGTATACTCGTGATAGAGAATGTTGAAACCCCATGGGCAAGACCAGTGGGGACTGTACTGCGGTGGTACCGCCTCTGGAATTAGAGAGATCAGTGGGTCTCAATAATGGCAATCAGGATGCCGATAGATACCTTTTTGTAGGCTTGATATGACGATGACTATGGCTGGATATCACTATGTCACATGAGTAAAGAACTAGAGGGATCATGAGGTCTCAAAACGTGAAAACATGGCGGCATGGCACCATGTCGGCGGAAACAGCGCCTTTCGAGCGACTTACATGGTGCAGAGTCGAGATGCAACTTCTTACTACTAGTACTAAGTTAAATTCTAGAATCTGGCTAGATCAACTCGAAGGAGTTGTCACCGCCCCTTCTGGAGGGAGAAGATGCATTGCTTCGGGCATAGAAAGGGCAATAATGTAAATAGAGAGATATTGTGTAAAAAAAAACTTAACATGACCGGTTGTCTAAATTAATATTATGAATTTTAATACAAATCCGGTTGAAATCTACTGACTAGCTTTCATGAAATTCGATTATTAAAGATCTGAATGTTAGGGAATTTTAGGTTGGGTGAAGTGGATATCCTGTAGGATGCGCTGTGATTGGTCGATTCGGTCGCCGGGGTATAGCGGGAAGCGCTATGATTGGTCGGAGACCTTTCGAGGACGCTTTATTTTTAGCTATCTAGACTAGCTGCTGCAGTGGATAAACGTTGTAACCAAGAGATGGCGTTAGTAGTATCGCCATGGATTTAAATTTGTTTGGAATGCGAGGACAGTGGCGTGGAATGTTAAACTGTACAAAACTAAATCGTTAGATTTGAAAGCGTGTTCAAAAATGGTTTTTGAACAGTACCTGGGGCAATCGAAACCTTTGATCCAGGACGCAACAACGACATTTTTAATGTTTTAGTCGAAAAATTGACTAGTTACGTATGTAGGCAAGTTTATCAGCGACCTGGGCACCTTAACAGACCCATTGAGACAGCTAATAAAAAATAGAGGGAAATTTCGGGTGGAATGATGCGCACTAACAAAACTTTATAAAGCTCAAAAAGGCTCTATCTAAACCACCCACACTGTGCTATTTTGACCCACAACGCCGAACCAGGCCCATAGCAGACGCCAGTCCCGTGGCATTAGGAGCAGTTTTAATACAGTTTCAGGCTGAAACATCAAAAGTAATTTCATTTGCAAGCAAAAGCTTATCGGATGGTGAGCGACGATACTCCGAAACTGAGTATCGTCGCTGAGAAAGTCGCTGAGAAAGATAGCTTATCACTCGTATGGGCATTCGAACGTTTTTATTTTTACCTAGCTGGACTAGAATTCGAACTTGTGACTGATCACAAACTACTTGAAGCGATTTTCAAACCAACTTCAAGGCCACCAGCAAGGATCGAGAGATGTGTGTTAAGGCTCCAGGCCTTCAAGTTCAAAGTTATATACCAGTCTGGAAAACTCAATATCGCAGATTCCGTATCGAGACTGTGCAAACTGGAAAACGAGTCGTCATTTGACCGAGAGAACCGACGAAGAGGCATTGGACAATGACATACTGAACAAACAAAAAGGTAAAGAAAAAGAAGACAGTGCCAGAAGAGTTAAAGAACCTAATATTATGCCAGGATATAAAGTTCTTGTAGAAAACATGGTGATTCCTCATAAACTTACATCTAGATACCACGAAAAAGAATGTGAGGTTATTAGCATCAAGGAAATGAGGCGACACTCATGAGAGACGGCAGTATCTTAAAATGTCATGCGACTCATTTGAAAAAGGTTCCGGATTCTTTAGAAAACGGTCCTAACATTTTACCATTACCTCAGAATGACTTATCTATACAACCATCACCGGCGAACGTGGAAGTGTCGGAACAGCCAGGGGAAGAAGAGGGACCAGGAGCGCTACCGGGATACCAGTCATCAGGGACTTCAATCAAACTGTCGGAGGCTGAGACTTCTTCCGGAGAAAACAACCCTACAGCAACTGTATCTCAAAGTCAGCTAAAACCTCTTAAGCTGAAAAGAAAGGACGGAGTGTGGCAGCCGGCAAATACTCCATCCCTGGCGCAACGACAATGAGTCAGGCGAAGGCGATGGTTACGTACGGCCGGGGACGAAGCAGTGAATCATACCGTACGGAGCAAGTAGTGTTAGATCATATTGGGGGAGTTGGTACTTAGATGATTCCAGAGAGTATATAGTTAATGTTATGATTGTTAGTTACTGATCGCTGATATACCAATATTAAAGTGTATTTCATTAGTAAACGAGTACTGTGATTTGTAGTGTTATAGTCGGGCAGTGCTGGGTCAGGACACAGACCAATATCAGTATTTGATAACGTCGGTGATTTACTAATTCAATGAAATTCCGAAACTACTTTTAGAGTCCATTAATCGGCTAATTTAAACATCTGAAGATGCATAACTAACTGATTATGAATAATTGTCAAAAACATATTCAGAATGATAAAAATAATGAAATCAATCAAAGTAATAATTAGGAACATACAGATTCCGCTAAAATAATTATAGAATTAGGAGACCATTTAGTGTATATCGAAACATTTTGAATTGTAATTGTAATTGTAAATTAAAATACAGTAAATAAGTATATTTTAATAATATAATATAAAAAATGCATAACCCAACAAAACACGAAAATAAGTCTTTACACAGCAGCAAGACAAGAATTAGGGGTCCTGGGGCCCCAAAAACAAAAAGTAAACAAACACCTTTCGGTTCAAAAAGAATATTAAGAATTTGGATAAAATCTATATAAAAAATGGTTGAAATTTACGAATTATGTACTAAGCATTAATAAATAGCAGCTAGAAATTAAAAACTAGGAAGTTGGGTAATTCTGGCTTATATATGAAGCGCAATTTTCCAGGATTTATACACCACTGGCTATCTCAGGCATAAATAACAATAACATAATCATACTTACCGGTGAAAAGATAAATCCCTGTTTAGATGGTCCACTTTCTTTACATATTATACATGCACCATGATTGTTTATTATAAGCCACAATTTTGTACAAATATCACAAAAGGTGTTGTAACAGTTTGATTTTTCATTAGAAAAGATGATAAATTTTACATTATCTGCTGCATTTAGCAACAAAAGATTCTATATTTTGTGGTGTGAATTATTGAGTATTAACCTCTTTGGTTAAATAATTATGAATTTATTTATTTAATTTGTTGTTAATAAGTTTAGTGAACTTCCATTTGCAGCATTTATTCATATTAATAAGTTATACATACGATTAATATTTACATAATATGTATTAACCTTTATAACACTGTTGTAGCCGTAAGTGGCTATTCTGATCATCGTTTCTCTTATGTTGTCCTTCAGCACTTTGTAACTGTCTTTATTTTAGTGAATAATCCATTGATTCGCTTAGGTTTATCAAACAACTAAAATAAGATATTCTGTTATTAGTTTAATTTTGCTTAGTTATATTACAATAATTAAGTTTACTGGCAGTTCAGTATTTAAGATCTGAGTTAATAACCTATCTTTGATCCTCGTTAGATCGGTCAAATTCACTACTTTCGGTTCGGATATTTCACGTCTAATCTCAGGCGGATATGGCTTTAACTTGTTGGGATCACTGATTTGCTATGAGATACTGCTGCTGTTTCCTTATTTACCAATTAATTCGAGAATAATCTCTGCCTAGATTGTTCATTGTTTTTTTTTCTCATAGTGCTCTGGGGTTCTAGGGGGTATCCCGCACTTATTTCCCGTGGTTTTCCCTTATTTTTCCTTAATTTTCCACAAAACGTCAATGTATCTTTTCATTTCTTATGTTTTATTGGATTTTGAGGTCATTTTGCAGTTCCATCTTCTTACCGACAGTTGTGGACTTTGATATTTGGGATTTCTACTTGCACATTGATTGAAACCGATGATCTCCTTCTTTTAGAAATTCCTACTGGGAAGAGAGGAAGTGTTTTGCTAAGGTGTAGTTGTAGGTAATTCAGCTTTTAGTATTGCGTTTTATACTACCCTTCTAGGGGATACGACCGATTTATCGGGATTTTAATACTGCACAAGGTAAGATTTTTCTGGAATTATCTTTGTTACTGCCTACTGGCACATGGTCGCCATAACGTTAAAGGTTATCTTCATTATTTCTAGAGGCTTACCGAGCGCACCTTATAAAACCGAGGCAGTTGATCCTCCAGGCAACCCTCCGGCTCAAGAGATGTAACTATTGCTAAAGTTTTTATTTTGTCTAATTTAATTATTTAATTGCTTTTATCTGTATTGCATTCCATAGGATATTTTATCTTTTTCCTTTCATCATATCTGAACTTTTTCCTAATATAACTTTAGTTTTGTTCATATATTATTTAGTGGTGATTCATACCTCTTTCTGTTTATATTCAAGTTATTTGCACATTTTGTATTTATTTTATTTGCTGATGGTTACTTAAAATCCATTGATAATTTTTGGTCACTTTTGGGCGTTTTTACTAATTTTCTCAAGACATACAAGTTGTAGCGTCTCTCTCGTTATTCGTGCCGATTGAAGAAGGTAAAATGACGGTTGGAAAATTGTAGTTAGACAAAAATATTCCTGTTCTCAAGATTCGAATCAAGTTTCGAAGTCTTATATCCCTGGTGAAGTTAATTTGAGAGAAGCAATTAAATTTAAAAATAAAAGCAAGTTTGATTAAATTCAGTAAAGAAAGGAGCTCGTGTTAAATTCAAATAATCAAGGAGTTTTGTTAGATATTTACTAATATTTAACCTGATGTAAAATATTTAGTTTTATGTGTGAAAGGATAAATGCATGAAAGTAGTTAGAAAATATTTCATATTATAATGATCATATTTATTTCAAATTAAATCCTGCATTATTAAAGTACATAATACCTACAAATATTATACATATTTCAATTCGCACCCTATGAATAAAATTCCACTGACCTATGTTAATATAGTTCGCTAATTAAAATGATCAATTAAAAATTTAATTACCATCCACTCCTTTGTGGTCATAAGCGATTTTAAAATTTATTTTTTATACCGATCATTGGTTTTTTGCTCTTCTGACAGAAGAATATACCCACAAGATAAAAATATAAAATTCATTCATTCAGGAAAACAATGTATAAGATTAAGTAATATAGGCAACATAATAGGCATATTACTTCCTTGATGATTGACTGAAAACCGTTTGATGCTTTGTAAGTGGCAATAAAACGAATTAGCAATATTTTATTAAAGTTGTCTTTGCTGTATACGGGCTATTAATCACTTTGAAGTTCGAATTAACGAGTTTGTTGCCTTATTAAGAGTGCAAAGTGATACTTTGTCAAAACGTCGTCTATTGAGCTTAAGGGTTTGGTGAATATTATTATATAGCGCGATATAATGCGTATTTATTATGTTAAGGTTATTGTATCGCCACCATTTACCAGTGCAAAGTCAATATCGAAACTTTTATGTTCGTAACAGAGGTTGTCATTTACAAGAAATAAAATACTCTATTTATTAAATAATACGTTGTATATTGTTTTAGTTTATTTTTAAGCATTCTTTTTTCTTGTTCTTGTTCTTAACCTCACTTCTCTCCGGGCTGCGGACTGCGGACTCTCGTGTCCCACGACAAGTGGATATAAAGTATACGATAGTACACTACACTCCTCCTTTCTACCACTTTAACTATACGTCTAATTAAATCTAAAATACATAAGGCAAACTCATTAACATAGAACGCCGAACAAAAACTTATGAATCTAATTACATTGGTGGTTTTACGTGGCGACATAAACGACGTAAATCAAGAGTTTCTTTTTCATTTTGTATTGCTTCACTCTTTGTCTCCTTCTATTAGGCGCAAAACCTTCACTCCAGCTTAGAAGGAACCGAGAGTGAATAATTTAAAATTAAAAGAAAAATTTAATGTCGGAGAATTTAAAATTAAAACTGTATGAATTTACGAGTGCCTATGCGTAGGCTAGAACGAGTTGACGCCGAGCTTACAAATTAGGCCCTAGCTCAAATGTCAGAGAGTAGGGGTGGGTTTATTTATTTAAGGCGCCACGGGCTTGTAGACCGCACAAGCGAGAAATACCCCAAAGTTGAAATATGGAACTAGTTTTAGCTGAAGCTTCGCGACAAAATAAAAGATAACCAAAAATTTGTTATTTTTTCCCATCAAGAAAACCGATCAATAAAACAACAAAAATAAGTTAGAAAATTAGATCCGATTTAAATGCCAGAAATTTATCAGTGATAACAGTAGAAAAATAATTACTCAAAAATTAATCAAAAACAAAGTCAGTAATAAGCAAATACTCGAATATTAACCGTAAAAAAACAAACGTCAGTGACAAACAAATACTCAAACAGTAATCAAAAGCAAATCCAGAACGTTTCAATTATTGAGCGCAAGTAATAAAAAATCATATACTTACTTTAGCGGTCCTCTCCTCTGGAACATTGAAGTCAAAAGCTAATCAAATAAAATAGGTAGATAGACAACAAAGAATCGATTTATTACCAAAGAGAACTGATTGATTATAATCGTATTATAAAGATAAAAAACTACTGAGTTGAAATGTCAAGTAAATTAGAACAAAAAACTACTAATAATCGTGGTACCCTGGCACACTCGGCTGTGCCTGACAATAACGACTATAAGTAAAGAAACTTGGTTACTTCACGAAAAGAAAGAAATGATTTGCCTAAGTGAATGCTCGAAATATTTACTCTACTGAGAATTTAAACGTCTGAGTCAATCTGTCGTTGACCTATAGCTAAAGAGAGCTTATTTTCGGAAATAACGCTATAAAACAGTATATATATAATTTGCGCAACCATCAAATAATCACTCTAAAATTAGAAAAATTCCAGTAACGCAAATAAAATAATCACAAAGTCGCAAAAAAAACAAATTATGATTCGTTTACACGGTGTTACGCTACTAACTAGTTATATATTTAAAGGTATCAGTTACAAAGCGCTGGTAACGGCCGCGTAATTACACTGACCAGTATGACTAAGCGTTATTGAAACAATCAAACGATCAAGGCTTAAAGAATAAAAAAGTTTTAAATTAAACGCAAGTACTCCAAGTCTAGGATAGCTTACCTATGGCGGAGTTTGTTTCCAAAAGTTAGTAAAAGAGAACATGACAATTTAACGAATAACGCAAAGTCTACTAGGCCGCAATAACGATATGGTAGCACTCTAAATACAGGTATCTAAAATTTAATGACCGTGAGAAAAAAATACAACTTATAACGTTATATAATTTAGTTAATTGAAAGTTCAATAAGAGAAAACTAGCATGTTTTAACTAACACAGTTGACCAGATATATTAATATTCAGTCCGAAATTAGACTTGTTGTAAGTTAAGAGCAATCAAGCAAACTTTTAGATAAAAAAACATGAGGCAAACAGAAGGTTCCTCAGAAAGATATACCTTATTTAATAGAGAAAAGTTAAAATTATGTTAGGTAGGAAGGTAAAAATTAACGACTCGTAAGCAAACTAACCTGGTAAAAGAAAACAGATTTCTTACAATCCGAAGACAGTGCTCCAGTAGAGCCTGATCGCAGAAATCAGCTAATTCCTCAACCGAAGATGGGTAGAAGGAAGGAAGGGATGACTCTACGTGTAGTGAACCCGGTCAAGAAAGACCAGCCGAAGACTTGACTCTGTAACGGAATATATAAGTTATTCCGTTCCACTAAATTATGTTTAATTATCAATGATTTTCGATGTACGGGATATGAATCGCCAGTGACATCTGTTCGCAAATGGGTATATTTCGTGCAACTAATTATTTAAGAAGAACAGGTTTATATCTACAATTTGCGGATTCGTGTCGCTGTAGATTTCTATTTTGAGCAAGTGACATCTATTCGGAAACGGGTTTATCTAATGTAGTGGGTAACTGGAAAGCGTAGTTAGCTATTTAATACCTACCATGTATGCATTTAATTTATTTAATACGGATTACTATATTTAGCGTATGTTGAGTATTTCCTTAGTTTGTCGCCGCGTGTCCGATAGCGGTAGTCACATGATTTAAATTATCCAATGAGAACATCGAAAATCAGAATTGGTTGAACGTCTTAAATTTTGAAAGATCTTGAAATATTTTATTCATCTTGCATATATTTCCCTAATTTTTTCATTTTTTGAATACATAATTAATAATTGTTTCTGATTCACTTAATCACATTCTGCTTAAGCAAGAAATTAGCATTTTTATATTACACGTTCGATTAACTTACAACTTCAATAGTTTTAATTTTTTAGTGACCGTTCGGTAAAAAAATACCGATTTGTTGGTGAATAATTCCGTCTCTCATGGGTCAAATTCGTGTAATTTGATAGAGGTTTATTCCAAATTAACAGGAACGTGATTGTTTCATCGTTTAGCGGACACACACATTGTTTTAAGTATTTCCATTTAAATTGAACAGTATTGTTTGGGAAATTCTTGGATTCTATATATTCCTGTGAAGGTATGAAATTGAATTTTCAGTAGAATTCCTTCGAATTTTCCCTCATAATATTGCTGGTTTAATATTTTTTCTTTTCAGGCTTATTTCATTAATATTTCAGTTTATTTGTAACATCAAGCATATAATTATTAGCACTTGCCCTGTCGCGTTTCAACAATGTATCGACATTAATTTGCATTTATGAAGGATTAACTCACATGAGTAAATTTACTTGTGTTTTGTCTTTATCTTTTAACTTAATTCATATCTCAATGTGAGATGGTGATTACCTTTATCTTTAATTAATTGAGGTGTAATTACGCTCAATTATTGTTTATGTGCCAAGGGCCATATACATATAGTAGAGTAATAGAAATTACTTATTTTGAGTTACAATACTCGTTTATAGAGAGGTTGTACCTCTATTTTCTTATCTATCACTAAATTTAAGTTATCTTTTATTTAAATTTGCCGAGTGCCACTGTTTTGAAAGTAGTTCCATCATTTTCTTTTGAATTTTTAATTTCAGTCATAATTTCTTTTGAATTTCATGTCTTAAGTAAAGAAAAAGAATATCTTGAG
This sequence comes from Pissodes strobi, assembly GCA_016904865.1. NCBI lineage: Eukaryota > Metazoa > Arthropoda > Insecta > Coleoptera > Curculionidae > Pissodes > Pissodes strobi. Next base: position 77,447 of record MU185224.1, on the reverse strand, counting down.
TAACAGTAGCTATTTATTTATAACTTTGCTTAACCGTAGTTAAGTTTTGGTCAACTTAAAATTTTAATTTAAGTTTTTGATTATACCTGCTTTAACCAGTAAATTTTCAAATTGTTTATTACACCCTCCTGTGAAGTCGTTTAACTGAGGTCCACAGGATATTTTCTTGAATAATTCTTTAATTAGCGATATACATTGGTCTAAAATTAGGTTACTTTCTCTTCCATGTATACAAATTCCCGAATCGACTGGGAAAAAGCATCAGCTGTCCATCCACGTCGCCATAGCAAACTGATAGAGGGAACAGATACCCACAACCCTTAAGTCCTAGATGACCTCAAGTCAATTGAACCTGGGAATAGGCAGAAGCAGGTTCCAGTAGAAGCCCCAATACGGTTGCATGGTTACGGGATAGTTGGACAAGCTAAGTATTAGCAATTCAGAAGAGAAATACATTTTGTAAAGACCATTGTAATCATCTTATTCACTCAATTTTTTTTATCCTTTACATTAGTTTTAATTCTCATTGCTAGTCAATTTATTTAAAAGAAGAAACTGTATTTCAAACAATTTCATAAATTATATTTACATCCGATTATATAGATTTCAATTTATTTAACCTCATCACTCATACTTGTAAATTAGTTATTAAATTAATACGTTATTGTTTTAAAAAATCTTTGTTTAGTTTATTGCAGGATCGGGTTCTGTTAGACGTGAATTATAAGTGCAATTTTTTAATATTCTTATCTTTATAATTATTGATAGGTATCTAAGTATTCATTTTCTGTTCGCATTGTCTCTAAGAACTCTGGCGCCCACAATATTAAAAAATATAATTAATGAAAGAGACAATTCACACCTTCAGAGAAAAAGAATCTCATTTAATTGAACTAAATAAATTAACTTTCGCAAAATTTATCCTTACAAATTGGCGACTGAGCTAGTATTTCATTATAAAGTGACGCCAACTGTTCTATTCATTACAACTCTTAGTTAGGCGTAGTAGAACTCACTAGTAGTAGTACACCCGACGGTAGAAGTACCCCATCGGTAGAAATAACCTATCAGTAGAAGTACCCCGTCGGTAGAACCCTGCGAAACATCAAAATATTCAGGGTTCCGCATATAACTCATAATCAATAAAAAACACTCAACTCAAAGCAATGAAAATAAATTATCAAGGGGGAAAAATCAGAGAGAAAAAGTCAATCTCTTTACCTGTGAAAAGGGTCTGTGGGCTGCTTAAGGCTGGAATCTCCAGGCTGCTTCAATACATGGAAGAAAAGGTCTCTGACAAAAACAGTACTAAATCCCGTTACGGAATGAGTTTCAGGCACTAAACTACAAACTAATTAAAGGTAAGGTTCAGGCAGGGCTTGAAACTCAAGAAAACTGGGTCGATTGGAAAGTCTCACAAAAGGAAAACTAAATCACACTTCCAACCGACAACAAACCACTTTGAAAAGCAAACGAACCTGGAGTGACCTTCACGATACTTTCCGGAAGCAAAGAAACGTCTTCCGAAATTCTCCCTACTAATAATTACAACTGACCAATAGAAATTTATCCACACATCACACGGTCAACATATGTCACATTCAAGGTGGAATAATCTTTCCACCACCCGGTACCGAAATTATGACTGACAAGAACTACGCATCGCAACCAAAAATTGATAAACAATCAAAATTCAATACGCCAAAATTCCCAACATTGCGCACGAGGTTGAAGATTTCAGGCCATGATACGGTTTTGAAAACGGATATTTCCTCTAACCTCGGGATCCGTACGCGCGAAATTCAATCCGCCCTAAATTAAAGCAACGTCAAGCGATGCGGCGGCGCACGATCGGGCGGATCGCAAACATACACAATTGCACTTGAAACGCTGAAGGGCTGCAGCGATTTTTAAATATTCTCGGTTTGAAATACAATCGCAAAACAGTATTGCAATTTTTGTTTGTACTTCTATAGAATTTTCTTTAATGCTTTGGTTACAATCGCCGGAGCCGCGAGAATTTGACAGAGTTATACTAGACTGCAGAATTTTATCTAATTCAGCATAAAACATTGGGCTCCTCATATGCTATCTTATTTTCGTTAAAGGCACAACCCAAGGAATCACCATTTTCCTTATTGTTTTGCTGTACATATTGCATTCATTCAATCTGCCTATTTCCTACATGTTTAGAAATCTTTGCAGATTTTTGGCTTCAATTCCTCCTCTCTTCTTCTCCAAATGCGATAATATACTACAAAAACCATGTGGACTTAATGTAAATATATTTAATAAATTGGAAAAACATTATATTTCCAGGTTGCTCCTGCAGAATTAGAAGCCATCCTGATCAACCACCCGAAAATTGATGATGCAGGTGTAGTGGGGTTACCAGACGAGTTGGTGGGTGAGAGACCGTTGGCGTTCGTCGTTAAAAAAGAAGGAATCGATGTTTCCGAAGAAGAGATTAAACAATACGTTGCAGGTACAATTTTCTACTTTAGACTTATTGGATTTAAACATTTTTATATTTATATCACATTTTTAAATTGGTGGCAGCTACTATATTTTTGGGAACTATTCATAACATAAAGGTAAATTAATCCAACACTTCCTTGGAGGTGTTGGCTTAATCAAACTAATATTCATTATCATTATCATAATAAGTTACAGTCACATTGTGGTGGATAATTTAGTGAAAGCGAATATTCAAAAAATGTTTTTGTTTATTTAGGTTTGGTTTCACCACAAAAACGTCTGACTGGAGGAGTAATCTTCATAGACTCGATCCCGAAAAATCCGAGCGGAAAAATACTCCGAAGAGAGTTGAGAGATATGTTGAAAAAGTATGATAAAAGAACTGTAAATTCTAAATTATAGAT
>MU185224.1:50814-69565 GCA_016904865.1 Pissodes strobi | reverse complement strand
ATGTTGAAAAAGTATGATAAAAGAACTGTAAATTCTAAATTATAGATGCAGAATACAAATTGCATAATATGTACACATAGTGTTATTAAAACAATGTCAATTTAGGGCTCTGATTACCCACGGTAAAATAAAAAAGCAGTTCATAAACGTACGTCCAAAAAAGCTTTGCCAAGGTTTGACGCACGTCCAAGAAAGTTTTGTCAAGGTTTGACGCACGTCCAAAAAAGCTTTGTCAAGGTTTGACAAAGTGACTAAGGTTTCAGGACCTGCGATGACAAACACCTAGTGGTTTAATAATATCTATAATCCATTCTTTTGAAATAATCTGATTACATTTAACTAACTGCTTTAAAACTACTTAAAATGAAGACCATCAAATATTTCATACAAAAATGTCGCCAGTAATATTTTAATTGATCTATTTTGCTTTTAAATGGCGGAAATAATGTTTTGGAGTTGCTCAATCTATTTATATTCAGATAAGATTAAAAATGAATAATGATAGAGCAATATTCATAGAAATCCAGCAATAGGGCACTTCATCCGTATCTGAAAAAAAAATTGGTTGATATTGAAAGTTGGCAAATTCACCGACTATTTAGCCTTATCTTACTCTACTATATATAAATAAATGTGTTCCAGTGTTTAAATAGAAATGTATCTTCTAACAGTCTGATTTTGCAACTATAAAAAAATAACTATTATTTTATATGCTGCATTTAGCAACAAAAGAATTTAAATTTTGTGGTAAGTATTACCTTAACCTTTTCGGTTAATTAATTAGAAGTTCATTTATTTGATTGGGTATCAATAAGTTTAGTGGACTTCCAGTTGCAGCATTTATCCATATTAATTCATTATACTAATTAATACATAATATGTATTAGCTTTTATAACACAGCTGTGGCCGTATGTGGTTATTGTGATCATCTTTTTTCTTATGTTGTCCTCCAGCACTTTGTGACTGCATTATTTTAGAGTGGATAATCTATTGGTTCGTTTAGGTTTATCAAACAATTAAAATAAAATATTGTGCTATTAGTTTAACTTTGCATATTTATATTGCAATAATTATGTTTACTTGCAGTTCTGTGTTTAAGAACGGAGTTAATAACCTACCTTTGATCCTCGTTAGATCGGTTAAAGTTATATACTATTTTCGGTTTAAATATTTCCCTCGTAATGGGCTGATAAGGCTTTACCTTGTTGGGATCATTAATTTGGTTTGAGATACTGCTGCTGCTTTCTTATTGACCTGTTAATTGGAGAATAGTTTTTAGTTATAACATTTTTTCCTTCTCTTCAATAGTAAGAAACTAGTACCTGTTGCTTATTTTCTTCTAAGACTTGTTGATTTCTTCATAGATTGCTCATTGTTGTTTCTTCTCATAGTGCTCTAGGGATTTGAGGCGTATTCCTTACAAATTTAACCGTGGTTTTCCCTTATTTTTCTTTAATTTTCTCTCAACCGTCAAGGTTTGTTTTCCTTGTTGATTGCGTCCATGTAGTGAGCGAAGCTAGGAGGGCCATGTAAAACCATAATAATACCTATTATTCTTGTTTCGCCATTGCGCGTGCACGGTTTCGCATCAAAAATTTAGCCCTATCTCTAGACGGGGGAAAGGTACCCACTAGCCTGGTTGATGAGACCTGTGAAAGTCGAACGGGGTGGTGCTTTTCCTGAACCTAATTGAAAATCAAGCTCGTGTGTCAATATTATGGTCTTCCGAAAAATAATATTCAATTGAAAATCATATAATAGACCAAGAAATACCATACTTTTATTAAAGGGTACCATCGAGTACAAAATAGATTTTGTATGTGGTTACTGTCCGCGAAGGATACATATCAAAATCGATTTACGAAAAATCTTTCAGATTTAAAAACTTCTAGCAGCACACTGCCGAGGGAGCGCGAGTTAACATCTTACCGTTTATCTATAATGACTTCGATTCATTTGGAGCTAATGTTTTCGGTTAGATTCGGGAAAGGTACCCACTAGCCTGTCTGACGAGACTTGTGAAAGTCTAACCCGGTCACAGGTGGTGCTCTTCCCGAACCTAATTGAAAATGTTGCTCGTTTGTCAATATTATGGTCTTCCGAAAAACAATATTCATATATAGAATAAGCATCCTCTGTATGAGCTTGTACGATTGTTCTGCAGTTGAGGGTTACCGCATTAAATAAATTACATTATTTCCATAACACTTCTATATATTTTTATACATAGTATATACAAAATAAACAGTTTTTTGAATTTTGAGTTCAAGCGTTTTATTTCAAAAATCACTGATTATTTGGAGGATTTTCTTATATCGAAATTGGTAAGATGGTAAGAGAGTTGTTACATCGAAGCATTATTCGGCGTTTAGTTAGGTATTATTGGGCGAGGATTTTCTTATATCGAAATTGGTAAGAGAGTTGTTGCAACGAAGCATTATTGGGCGACTTAGATATTATTGGGCGGCATTAGAAGAGAAACTTATTTCATAAAATATATTATTACTATTACCATTTAAAACAAGGTTTAAAGGTTAAAGGTTGTAAAATAATCATTCTGTACACAAATAAACAAAGTTTTGCTTCTCAGAATGCAAATAAAAATCGTCTTTGTCAGATTGTCATCTTTAATTGCCAACACTACCTATAGATCAACCCGTCAACACACAGAGTTGGCAACACTTGTCCAGCAAAACAACACTTACCGTTGATTTCGGAAACAATCGTCCAAGATCTTGTGATATCGAATAACCGAATCCTATTTTAATTAATGGCACAACCTTGTTCCAAGGAAAACGAGTATTCAACTCGACAATTAACTCAAACGTTTTACGAGTACAACGCGTTGCTTGACCCGCGACCTACCAACCTGTTCTGATAAGTCGACCTTTCGGAATATAATAAAATTGTTAATTTCTTGGTGTAAGTGATTTGGTCAAATTCTTAAACTAGCATTCATAATGTAATTTTAGGACAGATTAGAAAATTAAGAATATCATTCAAATTACAACACTATTCAGACATTGCTCGTCAAAATACCAGGTGCTTAGAACAAAAAATGTAAAACAGTAGCGTAAAATCACCAATTTCCTGATGTGATTATTGGGCTAAACGAAATAAGTCATTGTTATGTTATTTAAATTAGTGTTATGAGCATATCTTCTAATATTATTCTAAATATTTTTTTATCAAAAATGTCTTAAATTACAACAATAATAGTTGAATTTAATAGTTTGGTTTCTGTGATTACCACTGACTTCTAAGATAAAGGAAAAATAAAATATTCACTGGGCTAAATGATATGATTCTGAACTAGCACATAGGGTGTGTCACAACGAGCTTGCGTTAAAATTTTACGAGGAAGGACTTATCTTAGAATGTTTTGGTTACGCTAGGTCCAAACAAAATAAAATCATTTCTCTATTGTTACTGTTTACCATGGTAACCGTATAAGAGTAAGATAATATAAATATGATAAAAAGCAACATAATCTCAAGGCAAATTTTCCAAGCATTTGCAACCCTTCTTGATGCCCTTCTGACTCGTTCTATTAGATTTTCTTTTATTGACACAGGTTCTTTACATACCATATTTTTTTTATTGCCCTCCCAATAAAAAGTCTAAATTACTTAAGTGGCCAACCAACGATCTTAAAATAAAGTTATTTAATGCAAAATGAACCAGGTGAAATCTATAGGGATGTTGATACAATGCCGTGCAATAATCGTTACATTGAAGATTTTCTAACCTGAAATGGATTACATCTTTTGAAAATTCCAAGTACCCATTTTCATTTAGATATTCCTCGTATAAATGGAACGAACATATTTCATTGTTCTTTATTGCACAATGCACCTTGAATGACAAGGAGACTTGAAAATTTATTTCCCTAGTTAAAAATAGATTGAGGTTTTTTAACAATAGCTGTTATCTCTATTAAAAATACTGTTCTTTTTAATTAAAAATTCAGGATCTGATCCTAGTAAGGTTCAAAGAAGTTTACTCTCCTAACCCTAACTCTTCATCTTTAAGTGAATGGACCAAATGAAATTTGTAGGTCTTCCGATTATAAAAGGATTCTTTTCAGTCCAGCATTTGGGTAGGCGGAAGAAAAGCCCAAACATTTATTTCGTTTTTCACATTGTCAACAACTGGTTTAGCTTTGATAAAACATTTTTGAATGATCCATCAATCATTCAATCACATGGTGTACTTTCTCTTAAAGGCCTAAAATTTCCAAGCATTAACATCCTAGGTTAAGTCCTTCCCCGTAAACTTTTAATGCAAGGTCGTTGTCCTGCATGTATAACTTTACCGCCGTAAAAGGTGCTTTGAAGATCAGGTTAAAATCATTTACCGCTAATTCTTCCTCTTGGACTGAAAACGAGTACAAAAAGGGCTCCAACGAGATTGCCTCCTGTATTTGTCATATTCTTGATTTGATCGATTTTGGGGATGATGTTCCTACTATCGGGCTTATGCGTGATTGTTGTGGAGGCAGAACAAAAATACCATGCTTGTGTTCTAATGGTTTTCAAACAAGGCAAAATTGAAGTAGTTTTTCCAGTAAGAGAGCACGTGTTCATGCCCGCAGATAAGGTTTTCGGATTTATCGAAAAAGCGATAAAAAAAATCACGTGTGCAGTTCACATGCGGTAGAAGTGAAACCTTCATAAAACTAAACCAAAGGGTCACACATCCAAGTACTAACCACGCCCGACTTTGCTTAACTTCAGTGATCGGACGAGAACTACTTTTTACTCTAAACAATCTCTATCTCATTCTCTCGCAGGCTACATCCTATGTACCTATCTATTTTCACTATCGCTTTTTCGTTTCATCGAGTCTCAAATAACCCCCGTGCTAAAGAAGTTTTCACTTCAAAAACAATTTTGAAACCACGTGAATATAGGGAGATTAGTCAACTAGTTATATTAAAACTCCAGGACAATGACATTTTTTATTTTTAAAAATGAAGAGAACGAAAAAATCTAAAGGCACACTTTTGGTCCATGGCGAAATAATGTGGGAAAACCTATTGCCAGAAAATCAAAAAGCATTGAATATATGAAGGCTGCCAAAATCTTGAAAGAAAATATTGTAAACGAAAAAGAAAGGTTGGTGTAAATAATTTATTAGTACCTAATCTCGAAGATGAGTGAAAAACCAGAATCTCGTTTAAGTTTTTATATATATATCCGTTCTAGAAGATGGCATAGTTCCAGAAAATGAAACCATTGACGAAGACACGTTGTGAGAAATGTAGAAGAAGATACAGGTATATTCATTTAATTATTTATTTTTTATACACCTTTATTATCAATTTAGAATTAATTCTAATTTAAACTTTTTTTTGAAAGATATGTTCCATTTTCTAAATATGTTTAAAACATAATTATGTAAAAAACTTTCAGTGGCCCTAAGCTATGTTCAGAGACAAAGACATATAAATAAAAAAAACGTGTGCACTATGTGCGCATATCAGAAGTGAAACTTCTTAAACTTAAACGCCCTAGCCTCGGATTTGGTTAAAAAGTAGTTTTTTAAAATATATCACTCAATTAACAAAAAAGGAAGGCCTAAATGAAAAAAACTATTCTTCATAAAAGTTTCGCTTATGTCTTGACAAGATAATAGAGCAAACCCCATATTTTTATCTTGTAAACTAACAAAGAAAGATATCACAACAAACGTCCGTGACTATTTTTCGTTCCCTGCCAGGTCGCCCGCCGTGTATCGCCCGCCGTGTGTCGGGGATCGCGACCTTCAAGTTTTACTCCCCGCGCGCGTTAAGAAGTTTCACTTCAAAAACAATAGACAGAGCAGGTCATTCATAAATTACTAATTGTTTACATGCCAACATTAGAAATATTAACGTGAAGAGGGGAAAAAGGAATGAATGAAAATAATGAAGATGGCGGCCGAAGTACGTGTCGCGCCCTTAGGAGTTGGCAACACCGCTTTTCCGTGTCAGCTGATGTGACTTGCTAAATTCTCAGAAGTTGCGTAATAAATAAAAGGGTAGTGGACTGTATAAAAAGAAAAGACGGCAGAATCTTCAAGTGGACGTTGCACTATTTATTCACGATATTACTTGAAATGATTTAATGTGGGTTTAAACGGTTTATTCATGGGAGGAGCAATGTCAAGACACGAAAATGACGACCTCACGGACTCGCGATCTTACAGAATGCACCCTCGATTTGTACTACCTCCGAAAGATGTCTCCTCTATTTTCTGATTTGTCGGGCGTTCCTTTCGTTATGTTGCCACGTCAACATGCATATTAAGAAGCCGGTTCAGAACCTAAAAAATGTAAAATATTATTTGAGATTTTGAAAGTCTTAACAGTGCGTCAAACATTTCATTCATATATGGCCACAACGATGCGCCTGCGTCATGTTTCTCCCGGCGCGGCGGCGCACCATAGGCATGACACCTGTTTAAAGTCAGGTAACATAAGCCTGCTGTCAAGCAGAAAATAATAAGCCATTTGCTAGGCTTTTTCTTTCTTCTAATTGGCGCGAAACCTTCACCTCAGCTTAGAAGAGACCGAGGGTGAATAATATCAAATAAAAAAAATTAAAATTAAAATTGAGTGAATTTGCAAGTATAGATGCGCAAGCTAGAACGAGTCGTCTTCAAAGCGTGCTAATAGGCACTAGCCTCTAATGCCGGAGAGTAAGGGTGAGTTTTATTTATAAGGCGCCACGGGCTTGTAGACGGCACAAGCAAGAAATGCTCCAAAGCTGAAATATGGTACTCGTTTTAGACTAAGCTTCGCAACTACCAAAAGAAAATTATTTAATTAAATTAAAAATTAAGTTGATTTGAGTGCCCGAATTTAACCAGTACGAACAATTGAAAAATAAAATAAACAACAAGAATGAATTTAATAATGAAAGGCAAGTAAGTAAGCAGGTATTAAAAATTAGACGAAAAAAAAAACTAAGTATTAACGATAAAGTTAATAATAAACTTTAGTAGTTATAGCAAGTCAATGGAGCCAAAACATCTCAAACAGAGGGCGCAAATAAACTAAATCAACTGTACTTAGGGTCACTGTTCTCTTTCCTTTTCTCTTCCCTTTCGCGGCCCAGGTAGGTAGTTAGATAATCGAATAATTAAATAACAAGGTAAATTCAGTAAATAGAAAGTTGTATTTTTTATTTAATAACTTCCGTAGGAAAAAAAAAGGATCAATAATGTGGTGATTTCTTTTTTCAGTTAAAACAACACGAACTAATCAAAAATATAAATTTACATTCTTAGTTTTGAAAATTACTAAGTTCAAGTAACATAAATAAAAGATCCTCATTCGATTGTTTATTTAGGCGCGCAAATCATGGTCTGTCGTCACAACGCCGCTCGACAAACTAATTATATGTTTATAACTAAAACTAGGTACGCCAATAATAAATGATGCATTGGGCAGTTGATCAAAATTAAATCCGAAGATTGAGGGCTGTCTACGTTAATCAATTATTAACCAGACTCTATCTGACCATAAAGGCAATCTTCTTAAAGGCTAGGAAACTAGATCAGGAACAAGACATAACAACGCTAAATCTACTGAAAGAAAGCGAGTGCTCCCTAATAAAGGTACCTAAATAAATCGATACTCAGGAAATATATCACGTAGCTCGTCGCGAATTTCATGAAATTATACTCGATTTATTCTAATAAACTTTGAGCTTGTCTCGGCTAGTTAAAAATGTTAAAATTATCGACTGACAAGAATAAAGCAAACTGAATCTTAGATTTTGATTTATTTTCCGAGCAAAGAGAATGATCTTAAATTTCGAGAATCAAATAAGTTAAATTTCAGATTCCGACCTATTAATTAGAGCAAAGAAAATTATCTTAGAGAAAAAAAGAATAGTTAAGAAAATTACAGTTTGGCGTATCTTCGCCAAGGAGATAAATTAAGTTAAATCTCGGTTTTATTATCCAGAGTGAAGAAAATTACAGGTAGGCGTATATATTTAAAGATAGAGAGAACAGGAAAAAAAGGGGGAAATACTAATAATAAATGTAAGGTAAGGTAGCTCACATTCAGATGATGGCTTCTTGGAGGTCTTCTGGGACGGAAAAAAACCATACACTCATTTCTTCAAACGAAGAAGGACTCTGCACTGTACTCACTTCTTCTGACGAAGAAAGACTCTAACGGTATCCGGAGCAAGTCACAATCCAGAGACCAGATTGGCGTGGTCAAAGAACTGAGCTGCAAAGACTCGTAAAAGAAATCCTGCCGGTCGAAATACTCCGTCGGTCGAGGTACCCCGACAGTCGAACCCTGTAGAACATCAAAATATTCAAGGTTCTGCATGTAACTCATGACCAAAGGACATTTAAATTCAGAACAATCAAAGTAGAATATCAAGAGAAAAACAGGTAATAAAATAAGAGATTACCTGTAAAGGGTTGCTTTTCGAATGGATCGTTGGAACGTTCAGGTATGTCGTGGATGGAAAAGAAGACCTCTGTAAAGAAATAAGACGCAATTAAAATCCACTTACGGCATCACAAAATGGCGGCATTCGTAGTAGAGAGACGAAAAAAGCAAATCCACTCACCTACCTAAAGCAGCATTAAATCCCAGTTACGGGGTGAGTTCCAGGCACTAACAAACAAAACTAACCAACATAAGGCAAAATAAGACCTGAAACTCTAAAAATCGATCGGTTGAAACAATCCCATATGGTTAACCAAAAAAAAATTCCAGCCACCCACACTGCTTCAACGGGCAAGCCAACGTAGAGTGATTTCCTTGAAAACTTCCGGGAAGCAGAAGCTTCCTCCAATATCCCCACTACAAAAACTACGCCTGACCAATAAAAGCCATTACCTGTCATATTCAATACTTTATCCAAAGCGATTACGAAAACAATAGAGATGGACTTTTGGTACATTGGTTTTCACCATAATTTTTATTCGAACAAGGAAAAAAGACATAGTCGTTTAACCCCTATCCACATTAAAAGAAACGCGCCAGAATAAATATCACCCCCTCCTCCCAGCTCTGTCAACAGATTCGCGACAAAAGCGCATAAATAATCGCGTTTCGTCGTCCGGATCGACAATTCTATCTCTGCTCACTATGGCGGGTGATAGTAAATAATAAATAAGCTACGCAAATAAGCTACATCATTTTGTCAATAAAACCCTATATTAATATTTAAACTTGATTTGATGCAAAATGAAAGCTAGCACGTTACACATTATACAAAAATGAAAATGACCATTATTTATTAATATTGAAATATGCACATAACTAAGAAATTAATTTTAGTTCGGGAAAAACATATTTACGTTTAACTGATAATTGATTAGAGAATTGATTACAGAGTGATTATAGGATGTCGCTAGCCGCCGAGTCAGTCTACTTGGGAATAATACAAATATAATTATATAAAGAAGCAAAAGAAAATAGTATATTATATACCTAGGTTGAGAAGTATAAACCTAGGTTGAGAAGTAAGCCATTATTTACCATTATTTACCGAGCGCGTAGCGCCGAAGGATATAATGTTCAAGGTTAATAATGGCCTTCTCAAGCGAGGTATATATAGATTTTTTTTACTACTACCACTGATATATTATCATATTTGATTCGATTTTATTTTTATATTAGTCATTTTCTACTTATTTTTCAAATAGTTCGAAATATCAAGTAGCCTGAAAGTTCAGTTGTCTAACTGACAGATATCGTAACAAGAAGCGTTTTTTCGCGAGCTAACTACAATTAACCACGGCATACTACAGGATACTACTTTGTTTTCACGAGGATTAATTTAATTGTGGTAAGTGAGGGGAAGTTTCGTGACGTCACTATTACATCATCATTTTTCAACTACGGCTTACTACAACTTACATACGTGACGAGGTGTGGTACTCGAGGTTTGATGGAGTCATAGCGGATTAATTTTGAAACGTTAAACATGTGAAATGTTTGTTTTTCCATTCTGAACAAGTTTGTAAATTATACGTTCATGAAATTCTTCTATAGAAGCCTCATACGCATCGGAATTCCTTACACAAATGTGCCCCAAATGGGATTTGGGCAGCATAAAGTATCCTGAACATATTCATCGGAAAAATACCATTAGTTTGCTTATCTCCAAAGGCCACCATTCTGTCATTAAAAATATGAGTAAACGTTCTGCACTGATCAAATTGATCATTTTCAAATAAATATGCAACATATCTATATTCACTTCTAGCAATGCAAGATCTAACTACGGTATTTTGGCGAAGACAGAAGCAGACAGTACAAATTGTGGTGGGGTGCCCGCTTGGCACTTACTTCAGTATTACTTGTAGTTAACCGTGGTTACTCACCAAAAAACGCTAATAATCTCCTGACAGCTCCATACATACAAAGTACCTTCTCTCCATCTAAATTTTGACAAAATCGCATTATTAACAAAAATATTATGGGGAGTCATGAAAAGTGAGTCATACTGTATTTAATTTTTTTACTAATAGCACTGATACAATCCTTATCATTATTTGAATTGATTATATTTTGAAATTAATCATTTCCTACTCATTTTTCAAATAATCCGAAATGACAACTAGTTCTCAAACTAACAAGTTTGACATCAATCAACAACATCAACATTTATTTCACTATTCATATTTTAACAACAGCATTACCTAACATAAAGACGTCTTAATATACTAAGTCCTGTTGTTCTGCCTGATGTTGTTCTGTCAACATCGTGGCCAACAGGGCACGGCGCCCATAGGGGGCTGGTGTTAGCCTATCTATTATTAGGTGTAGCAGTGCTACGGTTAGCTTGACCATTACTTGGGTAACCCCTTCAATGGCTTTATCTGTTAAGTGTTGGCCGGAGCTATATTAATAGTAGTACTTGTTTCGTTAGGTTATATTATTCCCAGGAGGTTATACAAGGAAAACTGATATGAAAAACCTTGTTCGAATGCTCTCTAGGAGCAGGAGTGCATAGGTAAAACGACACCACATTATTTACAACATAAACTTAACATTACTATATACAAAATAGAGACTTAACAGCATAAGTCTACTCCGGTATTGTAATAACTTCAGGTCGCATAGGTCGAGCCCCGCGGATCAAGCTGCGGAGACATGGATGCTTCAGTGGTTGGAAGTCAAGTATGTATGCGATAGGTGCGGCTGCGTATTTGTACTACGAGACTACGAGTAGCACCTTTAGTAGGCCTCGTCCCCCCGTGTCCGAACACGGTGGTTGGCTGGCCAGGCGGCAGGATCTACACTTACCCGTGAGGTATAGTGTTCCTGTTCTCCTGTTATTTTTATTTTTCGTGTTTTTTGAAAAATACAAATTAGATGGCATTCAGGGGGTTAAATATGATGGAATTTGGCAGTGCATGATATTGACAAAAATTTAGGTTTAGGGAGGCCTTAGCTGCCTGTAGAATAGGGTTAGTTCCCGATATATGGTTCCGTGTTTTATGGGATGCTCGGGGTCGTACCGCTTGTCGGCGATGTTAGCAGTAAGCGTCCATCACTTGATTTGATTCTCAAAGAACCCACAAGCGAGGCCGTCGATGTACTCCTCGACGTATTCGATTCCCGACCACGCGTGTAGGTCTTCAATTCTCACGCGATCACGTCGCGTCAAGGAGAACGCCGCTCTCAGGTAATTGTTTTGCAAGACCTGGAGTTTGCGTTTGTGCATTTGAGCCACCGAGCACCATACGGGGGCAGCGTATAGCAATGCTGGTCTCACAATGGATTTGTACAGGATAAGCTTGTTGGCAGGGCTCAAGTAGGACTTGCCCGCCACCAACAAGCCTAGTCCCTTCTTAATACCTTCGTTCTTGCCAACAACTGCCGAGATATGCCGGCCAAAGTTAAGTTTTGTATCGAATGTGATGCCTAGGTACTTCACATGCGTTTTAGGCTCTATGTGCGTGTTGCCCACCACGAGTGGTGTAATATCTGTATCCTTCCGTTTGCGCGTGATAACGATAAGCTCGGTCTTATTCGCGTTAAGGGAGATCTTCCACTTCTCGTAGTAAGGAAAAAGCACATTCATGTGCTCGCTTAGTCTTGACTTTGCCACTTCCGCTATAGGGTGCGAGGAATAAATTGCCGTGTCGTCGGCAAATAGGGCTTTACGGGTTTGGGGATGTGACGGAATATCTGCAATAAAAAGATTGAACAGCAGCGGCGACCATACTGTACCCTGTGGCACCCCTGCGAGTTGTCTCCTACTCACAGAGACGTGTCTATCTACTCTGGTAACGAAAGTGCGCTCGGCAAGGTATGACGCGATTAGGGACACTATATGAAGCGGAAGGTTGTGCTTCGCTAGAAGTTTGTAAAGTAACCCCGCGTGCCATACCTTGTCGAACGCCTTCTCGATATCCAATAGCAGTAGTGCCACTGATTGTTTTACACTGAAGCTTTCGTAAATGTCAGTAGCGATCTTCGCGGCAAGCATGACGGTGCCATGCCGGCCGCGAAAACCGAACTGTTCAAAAGGCAAGATGTTAAGCCCGGTCGACCTCCCTGCTGATCCCCGGCAAGATTAGCCGTTCAGCCACCTTCCCGAGGGTATTTAACAGAGAGATCGGCCGGTATGACGAAGGCAGTGTGAGGTCTTTCCCTGCTTTAGGGATGTGTATGACGCACGCTGCTTTCCAGGATTTCGGGAAATGTTGCAGCCTGATTACCGCGTTAATTATATGCATAAGATGGATGATTGATTTCTTAGGCAAGTTTTTCAGGACTACGTTTGGAATATTATCCGGGCCGGGAGCTTTATTTCTCGGCAAACGACAGAGAGCTTTGCGTATGTCCACCGAAGTGACTCTCAGCTTATCATACACTGACGGAGGGATGGGGTACTTCTGCTGTTTAAAAACATTAGCAGTAGAGTTGTAAAGTACTTGTTCAGGGAGTGTGTCAGGCGACTCACTGCAGACGCCCCCCAGGTAATCGGCGAAGGCCTCCGCTTTTCCCAAATCGCTAACAATATCTAAACCGCGATATTTGATTGCTGGAATTCGCGTACTACCTCCGCGGACTCGCCTAGCGAGCTTCCACAGCGAGCCGTCATCCCTGCTGATTGAATTGATATAATCAAGCCATACCTGGCTCTATGTTCCCGGATTTTAACTCTTATTTCCTCCGTGAGCGCATTGATGCGAGCGGATCCCATTTGTGTCCGGTTTCTCTGCCATCGGCGTCGAAATCGGTTTCTGAAAGTTATAAGTTCGAGGATAGGTTCAGGTAGGGTTTCTGTCCTAGGTTGGATGGTTACTCTAGGACACATTGCATCACGGATGCGCTGGATGTTAGTTGTAAGCTTTTCAACCTCATTCTCAAGTTCCTGGATTGTTTCTATTTGCCTGGGAACAACAGTTAACTCGCTCAGCCTAGCCCGGAACGCCCTCCAATCAAGGTGCCTGTACGAAACGACGGTGTTGCTCGACGTAGGGACCCTACAGTACAGGCCAATCTTGATCGGAAGGTGATCCGAGTTAAGGGTGTGTAATTCCTGTAGCTGAGTTGTTCTTATCGCTCCCCGGGTAATAGCAACATCCAGGAATGAGTCGTTTCGAAGATAAGTAGGATTCGGAGTTCTGTGGTAGGATATTTCCAGATTATTTTCGACTATACCCTTAAGTAGTCTACCCCTGCTGTTGGTTGTGCCGCCCCAGTCGGCGTGGGTGGCGTTGAGATCGCCAATTAGCAGGGATACTCTGTTTTGCGGGAGAAGAGCAAGGATATCGTTTGCCGTGAGGCGGAGAGCCGGAGTGGCGTAGCAGCCACACACACGCAGGCCGCCTTCCAGTTCGATACTAACATGTTCTATGGCAGAGCGCATGTTATATATTCGCCGGTAGCGAAGTGACCTGTGTATGAGGCAGGCCACGCCTCCTCCGGGTCGATCGGGCCTATCAAATCTCTCGATATTGTAGTTCCTAACTTTGAACGTAAAATTAGGAACTAAATTCGTTTCATTGAGAAAAACAATCTGAAAATTGGAGGTTTGCATAAAATTTCGGAATTCGCCCATTTTGGACCTGATGCCGTTACAATTCCAACTAGCTACTATGAGCATTATATGTCAAATCTTTGATACTCGAACGAGAAAAAGCGTATCGAGGCTTGCAGAATTTCCGCTTTATCGCCCCGACACGCTTCAAGCATGTTCGAGTAACAATCCAGGGCCAAAAATAGTTGGTCGAGGTTGACAAGACTATTAATTCTATTTACAACATTATTTAAATTACTCATTGTGTTTGCAATATTTACATGATTATCATTTTTATTTGGATTATAACGCGCGCAGAGCCACTAACCTGTACATTATTGCTTATTTTTGATTGATTCTCATTGTCTTGTTGGGCTTTTCTAGTCCGTAGGGGTGGGAACTGCTTGCTAAAGTCGTCTTCTCGCTGGCCATTGTTCAGGCCTTGGCCCCTACTTGGGCCGTCAGCTACTGATCCGGGTGGTTTACCTCTCCAGGCCGGGTTTGCCGGCGGTGGTGCAGGTTTGTAGGCAGGTTTAGTTTGCCTCGTTTTTGTCCCTGTTGCTTCTATAATATTTAACTTATAGATATATACAGGGCACTCTGTGTCGATAGAGCGGTGAGGGCCCCCGCAGTTAACGCACTTTAAGTAGTCCTGCGAACACTGCGTAATGTCATGTGTTCCTGCACATTTACTGCAGGCAATTTTTCCGCTGCAGTACGACTTGACGTGGCCATACTGCTGGCAGTTCTTGCATTGCAAGACTGCCTTCCCAGAGCGCCTGGCTTCCCACGTCACTCTAACGCACATGAGAGTTCTGATTTCGCTGTTAAGTCGACGTAGGGTGTAGTCGGTCCCTAAAATGACTAGGAACATCGGTGTTCTAGTCTTTCGCATCGTGTAGATGCTCTTGGGGGTTACATTATATTCTTCTCTTAGGGCATCTGAAATATCTTGCGTTTGGATTTCACCGTCTAGCCCACGTAATACGAACGCTCTAGACTTCTCTTGCGACTCGGCATAAGTGTGAAATTCCGTGTTTTCTAGCGCTAGGGCGCGCTTGAGAGTATGAAGATCGTTGGCATTGCCACAGTACACAATAACTGAATTTTTTGTGTACTTTAGTTGGTACTTATTAATGCGCATTTCTTTAAGGTCTTGTCTTAACTGTCGATGATCGGCCGGACGGCCCTTGATGACGATAGGGGGTAGGGGTTGTGTTTTCCTTTTACGGGTGGCTTTATTCTTGATGTCTGTTGCCGTCTTGCGCTTAATACCTGCTGAGGCCGAGGTAGAGGCTACACTCACTGTGTCCTCGTCCTCAGTGTTAATATCCTGCAGTGGCTCGAAGTGGTTAGAGGTCATTATCGGGGGTTGGCTCACGTCAAGGGTGACTATCTTGAAGTTGCGTTTGAACGGCAACTGTTCGAATGGAGTTTTGAAGACGTTTTTGTCATTCTGATTTATCAGGGGAGCAGAAGACGATTGTGCCAATGAGTCCTGTTCGGTTTGTTGCGTTTCAGTTTGCAGTTGCGCACTTTCGAAACAGGCCTTCGAATTTCAATGTGGCTTGGGTCACACTCGCGGAGGTTTTCATATTCGAGTCTGCACTGAACGCAGACTTCTGCGAAATTTTTACATTTGCTTCTAATTTTTCGTATAGAAATTTCCGTGAAACTCGAGTCTGGGATAGACTCCATCGATATATTCGATTGAGTATCGTCATTCTCCGATAGGTCGCACATTATAAGGGCAAAAGCCGGGGGTCCGTCCCCGGAAACTACAAATACTTGAGTATAAAACCCTTCCTGGCCTTTACTGGTTACTACAAGAGCAAAAAGCAGTCCGAATACAATGTATAAAGATACCGAAATTGTGATTTAAAAATCCGAACTTAAACCACAGTTTTTGTCGGAACTAAGTAAAAAACAACAAATTTATCGGAGCTACTAAAAACGATCCGTCGCCAACGCGATTCACGAACGAACTCCTACAACAAGTTTGACATTTTAACATTTTCCGTTTCCGTTTCATTATTGACCTAGGTTTTTTTAATATTATTATTTACCTAGGGTGACAAATGTTACTTCTCATTTGAGGAATGGAGTAAATAATGGTGCTTTATCATGTTAGTAGTAAAAAATAGTATATTATTTTATATGGAGGAAAAGTGATACTTTTCATGGCGCGCTCGTGTTTAACAGCCAACGGAGTGAGGCTGGTAATAGAGAGCAAGCCATGAAAAGTAACTTTTCCTCCAAATAAAATATGCTGTTTTTTCTTCAAATGTGGACAAATTAATGCAAAAACATTTCTTTTTAATAGTAAAAATATCTAATTATTATTAAAGATAAGTGGGTTCGCAAGGCGGCTTAGACCGGTCTCGGTGAATAGGCACAGGATGTTGCTATAGTAATGTAACATAAAGCTGTCAGTGTACACTGTCAACACTAATTATATTTTTTTAAGATTGCGGCTCCGATTGCGTTTTAATTCAGTATTGATAAGCAGTTATTGAGTAAGTTCGATGAAATAATATCCAATTTGCTCCTAAATTAGTGATTTTTAGAAATGCAGTCACAAATTGAGCGATAAATACAAATTTAGTAGTTTAAAATAAATCTTGAGTTGTTGACGCTTATTTTGTTGTCTGTTTGTATTGTATCTATGTTGCTATGACAGCACTTTTACTTCATGATGGATTCTTATCTTGAAGTATTGTCTCAAGGCGAGTTTTATTCATTCATGGCTGTGGACATCGATGAAGGATTCTTCAAAAAAGTGATCACCAAAATAGTCATATATGCCACTTGCCAACTTCTTTATGGTATTTATTATTAGTATATTGCATATATATTTTATATTTTTGTTAAAAATATGTGTAATAAAGTATTTTTCAGGTCCAGTTAACAATAGCGCTATAAAAAATAATAATTTTTGTAAAAAAATAAATGTGTATTCTATATTAGTTTTTTAATGGAAAAATGCGTAAAAACGAGTTTTTTTCTGTGGTTTCACACAAACGTATTTGTACCGAGCATGTACGGATGACACTACGTTTTGTATTCAAATATTTGAACACTTTATGCCTGGCTCTCCGCTCGCTTCGGGGGCACAACCAACAAAAACTAACCCCAACTAACCCAAAATATGGGCGAAAATATCCTCCTGAATTAATTCTGAGGAATTAACGGCGGAATGTCAATTACGCATTTGCCGTCGGCCAGTGAGGGCGAAGAGCGACTGTATACCTACGCGAATAGGACCAATAGAAAATGAACACGCTCGATTGTTTGCTACGCGTCGAAAAATAGTTCCAGATTGAAATATTAATATTAGATACGAAAGAAAATTAATATTCCGCATTTTTCTTTCGTAAATTAACTTGAAAGGTTCCTCTCATTATATTAAATAATTCTGTTAATCAATTGTGATAGGATTATTGTTAAGGATTACCTATCTTTGCAGCTGCATAACATATCTCAACAACTAAATTTGAAGCCTTAATTAATTTTCCATAACATTTTGAAACTACTAATTCTGACAAATAAACATCGGATTCTATTAACTCACGACACTTTAATCATGTAATAGCAAACAAGAAATAGTTAAAATAGGTACTTACTTTTCTACAGTAATGTTCTCAGAGTATGACCACAGTTTATACCGTACCCGAATCAGTTAAGCAACTCTCCACGTGCTTTGAAGCCGAGCGCTTCAACCAATAGGAGAGCTGGGAGTTCTTATCTTGCGCCTGCGCTCAATGAACGCTGCCTTTATAAATAAAACATTAGTTCGGCATATATGTATGCCTCTTTTCAATAAGATATCGTCTGTAAGGAGAAAGAGATAGAGATAGTGTTGGCGAGAATTAACCGTAAAACGAGACACGCAACAGGTTTGTATTGTGCTTGCATTCAGATGAGATCTCGATTATTGATTTTCCGCGCGGCGGCAGGAAAACTATGTTGATTGAAAAGGAACCGAAAAGTAACTATTATCTTGTTTGTTCGAGAGTCGGCTTTGTTTGTAGTGTTTTTGGTGAACTGCTTTCGCGAATTTTGTGTATTAGATCCATAGTTATATGCCTTTGATTAGATCCTAGTTCGACTCTGTCCACGGCCCAGCTGGCCGTATAAATCTGACGTTTCCAACTAATAATAGGCATGCTCGAAATATGATAATCCATGAAAAAATAGAATTTGGCTTCACTAACCTCAAAGGTGCCGGCTCAGAGTTGTATAACTGAATCGGTAACGGTATAAACTGTGGTATGACTATGAGTCTATTTACTTCCACATGTAATTTAATATTTGGGTTCAAATGAATGGATACTCTGTTTTCATGAACATGGCGGCCAGTTTCTTCTAGACGAGTGCCGACTACGCGACGTTGTCGGCGTGGCTAGGACGAGTACCGCAGACCGCAGTACCGCTGTCTTCGTGAATAATGTGAAGTGATGAACTAGTGATATAGGGCCCAGTTTAGAGAAAGTTTCTAAGGGAAAATACGTATTACTCCGGAATATTTGTGTTTTAATTTTGAATCAAATTTTGTATTATAAAGGTTTATATGTTAGTATTATAATATACACGGTATAGTTTAAAGCGAAAAATTTATATGTTGACATGCTCTGTCACGTTAATAAAAACAAGATGCCGATTGTCGACAATAGAGACATATTGTTAGGTGTCATCGGCACAAGTTCCGCAGTAGCGATAAGTAAAAGTACTGAAACATACCGACCCCCAATTT
>MU185224.1:27688-45814 GCA_016904865.1 Pissodes strobi | reverse complement strand
TTTCGAAACTTTATAGTTTAGATAAAGTAGGTTATTAACGAGTAGATTACCCTGTTTGAGTACCTTTGCTTTACGAAACAGTTGTATTTTTTAACAAAGAACACTAAGGATACGTTTGTTAATTAAAGTTCAGTAAGGATTTTGATAAGTAAGAATATCAGGACTCTTTCCAGTGTGGTTATAAAATGTATGAAACAATGTGAAAAACGCTCAATATGAACTATAAATGCTTTAATTACAAGTACATTTCTTAGTGACGATTACTGTTTTTAGAAGACATGGCGGGCAATCAAATTAGAGAGGACGATACCTATGTTATTCATGGACCAGAGTCTAAAATTCCACTATCGAAAGACACTTTAGGAAAAGAATTTCATAAGGTTTTCTTAAATATGCCAAAGGATTCAATTGCTATGGTAAGTGACAACCACCAACCGCACTGAAATAGTCGTGAATGGTGGTAAATTGAGGTGTTGAGTGCAAAAGTGGTATAAAATGGCAAATGAAAATAAGGAAGTTTTTGTGTTTATCCTTTGATAAACCATTTAATTAACACATATTTTAATACACTCAGGCTTAATAGGATGGAGAACGAAAACTTTGCACATCGATTTTCAGTATTTAAAATTGAAATGTGTAAATATTGTTACGTTTTTCCCGTGGGCTCTTAACAGAATTACAACTTTGCTATTTTCAACTAATACTCTCTTTATTCACTACCACTGTATACAATTTAACACTCCATACTACTCTTATAACTTTACCACTAATATCTATTCAACACTCAATGATTAACTGAACTGAACTAACTAACCGACTTAGGTCTGCTTATATATAATCTCAAATCTATCACGAATATTCGGGAAGTATTCCGAGGCCACTCTATATGATCTCGACGAAGCCATCGACATAATTCCAGCTATCCCGAAACTTCGCGCCGTGCTTCTGCTGAATAGGTTATTCACAAGGACCTCTGCGATGGTAACAGCTTCTTGATTGGGGATTGCAAAGACTTCAGGCCATTTACTGAAGTAGTCAATTGCCACTAAAATGTACTTGTTACCATTATTTGTTTCTGGAAAAGGGCCAGCTACGTCAATGGCGATACGTTCAAACGGTAGGCCCACATTATACTGTTTCATTTTACCCCTAGATCTTGTTTTGGGTCCTTGGGTTGCGGCACAGGTTGAGCACTGCCGACACCACGATTTCACATCTTGGCAGTAGTTGACCCAGTAAAATCTGTCGCGAATCTTGTCAATCGTTTTGTTCACTCCGAGATGAGCACCAGACTTTCCATTATGAACTTCTTCCAGAACTTCCGATATCTTCCTCCTTGGTACCACTAACTGTGTCTTCACTACTTTTCCATCGGCGCTTTCCCAGGCTCGTTTAAGAAGTCCATTTTCCACCACCAGGGAGTCCCACTGAGCCCACAGAGTTTTAAAAGCAAGTCCTTTAGTTGATATCTTGCTCCAGCTTGGTCTTGGTTGATGTTCTTCTTTAGCTGTTAGCAATAGTGCTATTTCACTATCTTCAAGCTGATCCTTTTTAAGTTGCTCTGTGGTCCACTGCTGATCAACCTCAAATTTCGTTTGCCTAATCCGAGTAATTCCTTCTCGTTGATCTACTCTTTGGCAATGCTTACAATTATCCGCGCATGGTCTTCTTGAAAAAGCATCTGCATTATTATGCAATCTCCCTGCTCTGTGCCTAACCTTAAAATTATATTGTTGTAACTTTTCGAGCCACCTGGCTACCTGTCCTTCAGGTTGTTTCATATCCAAAAGCCATTTAAGTGCTGCATGATCAGTCCTTATCAGAAATTCTTGCCCATATAGATATTGATGGAAATGCTCAACAGACCGTACTATTGCCAAAAGCTCTTTTCGGGTTACACAGTAGTTACGTTCAGGTTTCGAAAGTGTTCGACTGTAGTATTCGATAACTCGCTCTTTTCCTGCTTGTACTTGCGATAAAACTGCTCCGATGCCGGTGTTACTTGCATCTGTGTCCAATACAAATTTACCCTTTTGTTCCGGATATCCCAATATTGGACTAGAACATAGAGCCGCTTTTAATTTCCTGAACGCAGAATCGCAGTTATGATCCCAGTTATAATTAGCTCGTTCTTCAGTGAGCTTATGTAGAGGTGCCGCTATATTTGCAAATCCTTCAACAAATCTTCTATAGTAAGTACATAGTCCAGGGAAGCTCCGCAGTTCATGTTTGTCGCGAGGACGAGGCCAGTCCTTGATTGCTGTAATATTCCGTTGGTCGGTTTGGATTCCTTCTGATGACACAACATTCCCGAGAAATTCAACTTTTTGTTGAAAAAGAAAACATTTCTTTGGATTCAGTAAGAGCTGAGCATTCTTGATTCTAGTAAAAACTTCATGCAAGTTTTGTAGATGCTCTTCGAAAGTTTTTCCCATTACCATTATATCATCAAGATAGACCAGGCATGTCTTCCAAGTGAGGCCTCGTAGAACAACCTCCATAAGACGCTCAAAAGTAGCGGGGGCATTGCATAATCCGAAGGGCATAACTTTAAACTGATATAAACCACTTCCGGTAGAAAAGGCAGTCTTTTCCTTATCTTGTTCGTCGATGCCTACTTGCCAGTAGCCGCTCTTTAAATCGAGTGTTGAGAGCCAATGAGAACCTGCTAGTGTCGTCAACGTGTCATCAATCCTGGGAAGTGGATAGCTGTCTTTCTTGGTGACGTCATTGAGCTTTCTATAGTCCACGCAGAATCTGGTAGTTCCATCTTTTTTAGTGACTAAGACAACAGGAGACGACCATGGGCTCGATGATTCCTCAATAATTCCATCGTCAAGCATCTTGTTGACTAATGTGGTAACCTCTTGCTGCTTCGTCACTGGTAGCCTCCGAGGATGCTGTCGTATGGGGTGAGCACTTCCAGTGTCGATTTTATGTTTTATGATGTTCGTTCTTCCAGTATTGCCATTTTTCCTTTCAAAGGCTGTGCTCTGCTCTTTGATAAATTGTGTAGCTCTCTTCAGTTCTTCGGAAGACAGATGTTGCCACGACTTATGGAAATGTTCTAGGACTTCCTTAGGTGATGTTGAGGGTGTTACTTCTGACTGCGTTTCGCAACTGGTTACCCACTGCACCGGTTCGCAAGTGGCTATTACATCTCCTTTATTGATTTTGATGGAATTGGATGAAATATTTGCTATCCTTATCGGTATTTCGCCGTCGGTTTTGACTAGTGCTTTGCCTACGAGGTGTTTGCAAGGCAAATCGTGGTGTTGGATAAGTCCGATGCAGCCTCCAAAATCCTTCTCCAATTTCCTAAAAATTATCTGCTCGGTATTTCCGCTTATTCTGACAGTACATGCCGCCACTACTTTAGTCGGTGTGCCATCGTCTGTTTTGTTAAGGATGAACTCTTCGGTGCCAAACTTCAGAAGATTAAGCTTGTTGTCAAAAGAGAATCCATGTTGACCGATGAGATCCATCCCCAAAATAAATTCGTCTTCGATGTCGGCGACTAACACTGTGTGGTGTAGTTTAGTTCGTCCCAGTTGAAGTTCGATTTCCATTTCCCCAAGTACTTCAGCTGTCTCACCGGTAACTGTACGTAAAACTACATTCTTTGATATGGGTAGAACTTCTACTCTATTCACTCTGTTGGACCTTATCAAAGATACCGCCGCACCGGTGTCAACAGTAATTGTTATGGCTCTTCCGTTGATCTTTCCTGTAATTGTTAGACTGTCGGCGGCTTTTCCTAGGCTTTTTATGGAGACGATCCTGGGGGCTTTATCTTCTTTAGCCAACACCCGCCCCGCAATGTTGACTAATTGAAGTTTTCCTGATTTGACTTGGAGGCCCTAGCGTCTCTGGATGGAGATCTAGATCGTAGTTGTACTCGGCAGTCTCTTTTGAAATGCCCAGTCCTGCCACATCTATAGCACTGACTTGATGTATTTCGGTTACGTGGCCTATCTTCAATTGGCTCCCGGAATTTCCCTGTGGCCTGAAGAACTTCCGTTAATTTCTTCAAAATTTCGCTCATCTCAGTTAATTCACAGCTGTTTGTCGGCTTTTCTTCCTGGATGGATACGGCTCTGATTTTTGGCTTGGAGATGTTACAGGCCGCCTCGATTTCTAGGGCTCGACCCAAAGCTTCGCTGCTGTTATCAAATTTGGCTAGGCGTAGCATTTTCTGAGTTTCTGGATCTCTAATACCATCCACGAAATATTGGGCAGCAAGTTCCTCTTGAAATTCTTCTGTCGCTCCCGGGTAGGCCAATTGAATGAGACGTCTAATGTCTGCCTCAAATTCTTGCAGGTTTTCACCAGGCCTCTGATGTCGGGACTTAACTTGTGCCTGATAGAGCTGTCTTCTATGTTGGTCGCCAAATCGTCTCTCCAGGACAGCTACAAGTATGTCATATTTACCCTGTTGGCTGATGGGAATTGTCTGCAGTAGTTCCAGGGCAGATCCACGAAGCGCTACCACTAGTGATGTAGCCATTTCTTCATTATTCCAACCGTTGGCAACAGCAGCGGCTTCAAATTGCCTTTTGTACATTGTCCAGGATGTTTGACCGTCATAGGGTGGAGGTTTAATATGTTGTCCTGTGCCGAATACCCTCTCGGTGGATCCTTGATTTTTTAGTCTGGAAACTTCTGCTTGTAGATTCTTCATTTCTTTCTGTACGTCTCCTACTTCTTTTTGTATATTGTTTACTTCTTTTTCAAATTTCTCATTTTGCCCGTCCAATATTTTCTGTAATTTTCCTTGCTCGCCTACAATTACATCCAGCATCCATTTCTGCAGCTGTTCCTGTTCTGCTTGCCTTCTACCTTCAGCCTCTTCCTGTTCCGCTTGCCTTTTATCTTCTTGATCTTGTAAAATTTTCTGAAGCCGGTCCTGTTCCGCTTGCCTTCTACGTTCATCCTGTTCCCGTTCCGCTTGTCTTTTGTCTTCTTGGTCTTGCAAAATTTTCTGAAGCCGGTCCTGTTCTGCTTGCCTTTTACGTT
Source organism: Pissodes strobi (assembly GCA_016904865.1). NCBI lineage: Eukaryota > Metazoa > Arthropoda > Insecta > Coleoptera > Curculionidae > Pissodes > Pissodes strobi. The sequence continues at coordinate 40,798 of MU185224.1, read as the reverse complement.
CATCCTCTTCCCGATCCGCTTGCTTTTTATCTTCTTGATCTTGAAAAATTTTCTGGAGCCGGTCCTGTTCTATTTGTCTCTCAGCATTTAGATTTTCCATGAAATCGGCCAACATTTTATTAATTTGCTCCATTTCTGCCGTTTGGTGCCTTGTATTGACCATAGAATATTATAAAATTTTACCAGAATCCACCAATCAAACGGTCTCGTTGACTTACTTGTACCTCTTCTTTCCTCGAAAAATACTTCGCAAGTCCGGTCCCTTCACAATCCGACTTCTGACACCAAATGTTACGTTTTTCCCGTGGGCTCTTAACAGAATTACAACTTTGCTATTTTCAACTAATACTCTCTTTATTCACTACCACTGTATACAATTTAACACTCCATACTGCTCTTATAACTTTACCACTAATATCTATTCAACACTCAATGATTAACTGAACTGAACTAACTAACCGACTTAGGTCTGCTTATATATAATCTCAAATCTATCACGAATATTCGGGAAGTATTCTGAGGCCACTCTGTATGATCTCGACGAAGCCATCGAGATAATTCCAGCTATCCCGAAACTTCGCGGCGGGCCGGGCGATGATTCATACAGACAGAGAGGCGAGGGGCACGGCGGGGCGGCTAGTTCTATAGGGTAGCACAAATACGTTCGGATGGTTGTTAGTCGTGACAATATGCTCTGACTCGTCGAATTTTGATTCAAGGGAGAATGTGTAATTTTTTCTTTATCTACGTAGCGTCAACCCCCTAACAGGAGGAAAAACAACTCCCGATATTCAAATAGAGTAGCCATACTTTTTTGAGGATTTCATCGAGTACTTTATGGCCTTAAGATTAGCGTCAATATTTTCATCCATATTGAAAGGAGAGTTCAATTAATGTGTGGCATCCGCAGCGAAAGGTACATTCAAAAAAGAGCCTACTTAAATTTGGCCTACAGTATGTATAGAATATTTAATTTGCTAAAGCTCGTTTCAAAATTACAGATAGGAACAAAAAATCCATAGTTGATATTAAGGGTGCAAGTTATGTAAATTAAGAGAATGCCTTATTTTAATAAGTGCTTATTGCGGATAAATGAATAGTGAAAAATTGAATTTTTTAATGTCTTTTTTTTGGCCCTAAATAGGGCATTTTTGCAACATCTCTTCACCTCACAATTATCGTTAAAAATAAGTGAAAAGCGGTTTTCTGGATAGTTCTATTCGCCTTCTGAATTCTGAGTAGTCGATCGTACTGTTGCCATCTAGCATACCATCAACTTCCTACATGCTGTCTTTTTCCTTAATTCTAAACTCTACACATTTATTGCAACTTTTGGAAATCGCCTGAACGCCTCTTGCAAAATATTTTCAACACCTTTTGACCTTTCATTTAGCAGTATGTGTTATGCTTTGGCACAAACCTTTAATTTGAACCCAAATTAATTCTACTGGATTTAGTTCACAGTGGCAGGGTGGAAGGCGAATTACTCTAATATTTCGTTTTATTGCCATTTTATCAACCCTATATTTGTGAATGGAGGCTTACTAAAAGTAACGATTTCAAATAAGTCCTTTTTAATAATTATATCTCTTTCTTATGGTATTCTTCAGTTCCGGTCACACATTTTGAGGCGGGAAAATTAAATGTTATTTTCACTTACTAACTAAATTTAAAATTGTAAGGAAACAAACTTCTAGTTATTTTGCATGATAAATCGGATGACTATTAAATTCATTTATTATACTTACTTCCGAATAAATTCCGAGTTCAAGTAGGAGTATGCGGCTTATCTTTTAAGAGGTAAATTAAAATAGTATTATTATATTTAGGTACTACACAAATATTTATTCATATTCCGATGACAATTGGCCTAAATTTCTTAAAATATATATTCGAAACGTGAATAAATCTTCACGTGCCCGTCAGACTACATAATATGTAATGGATCAGTTGTAATAAAATATGTTCTACACATAGTAAGGATAAAAACACTATTCGATTTTATCTAACATACACCGATCATGATCATGTCAAAATAAATTCTACATGTTTGAAAAGAGTACAAGGTAAAAACTTGTAGTCGTCCGATCACTGAAGTTAAGCAATATCGTGCGTGGTTAGTACGTGGATGGATGACCATGGTTTAGTTTTATGAAGGTTTCACTTCTATCTTCTTTTATAATTTTATATAATTTTTAATATCTTTCTGCTGAAATGTTCACTTCTGTCATAATAAATTCAGACATTTGGACTGTCTTAAATTAAAATATCTCGACTTTTTCAAATTGCAGTACTACATGGTATTAGTATTTCTTCTGATTAATTTTATAAAACCCTTCAACTTTTATTGAGTATATTGTCTATCTTTTTTAATAGTTTGAGATTTATTTTTAATTTTTACCCATCTAAATTGGGGTTTGGGACGTTCGGTAAAATGTACTACAATACAGTTTTATCCAATATACCAAAACAAAATTTTTGCACTCGATGCTCGTGTTCGCGTATGATTAAAATTATCTAATGATGATGCGAATATATTCTGAACACTCTGTATAATCTAACACAATTTTCTTTACACATTTTTTTCATCTCTGTAGAACGTCTGTGACGTCTGTATAATTTATGAGTATTCCACCTTCAGAAATAATGGATTACGTGCATTTTTTTACAAAACTGAAAACTAGTTGATATTGAAATATTAGAAACATTAGTAGGTTGAGTTATATAATATTATTGACAAAATAACTTTCGAATTTTACGCAGTCTTAACATAACTGAAAAATAGGAAGTTCTATTAAAAAAAAATATCTGCCTCACCTTTATGAGCACACAACTGAAATGAAACTTCTGAAAGAGATACATTTTATGCATTGAGTTTTAATTTTTTTTTGAAACTTCTTTTTTCCTTAACTTTTGCCCCCAGTTTCGACACTTTTTAATTTTTTTTTGCATTTTAAAAAAAAAATTTCATAAAATATTTATTTTTTTCTTTCCATTTTTGCCATCCCTGACCTCGTAGCTCAACTCCTTCGCCTTTAAACGGATTTTTAGACGATAAAAAGCATATTTTAAATTAAACAAACCGTGAAAAGTATTATTTATTAATTATTTTAAACTTTGTTATTAAACCTAACGATATCGGGCGTGGTTAGTACTTGGATGGGTGACCGCTTGGGAACACAACGCCCACGTGCTGTTGTCATTTTTTTACAACCGATGTCGTTATAGGATATGTTTAAACATCAGTGTTTCGAGTACTAGCAGACTCGCTCAAATTTTTTTTTATTATTATTATTTTTTCTTATTTCGTTTTATAATACTTTTACTAACTTTCCGAACAATTTTTTACGTTTTTTTAATTTTTTTTCCCGTTTTTTCGAAAATTTTCGATCCGAGGCACCGATGCGGAGATATCGGCAAAAAACGGGGTTTTGTCCAAAATCCTCCTTTTAATTAGAGCCCTGTTACCCATATGGTCATAGGTAGCCCCCCATGAGGCATACCTACCATAAACTTTGCGACCCCCCGTAGCTCTTCCCGTTCTCCTGACATCAATTATTTTAGTTTTTCCTTCTCCCCGCTCGCCTGGCCGAACGGTGGGAGGGGGAAATACGGGGTCCAGTTCTACATGTCCTGAAACTGTCAGCCCTCTAGCTATACTGAAACATGCTTCATTAAAGTGTTTCACGTTGATTTCAGTTTCATTTGATTTCCGTTTCATTTTTTTCTAACTTCCTACCCTCTCTAAAAAAGTTTAATTTAAAAAAAAAACAGATGTTATATTCGCCACACTTTTTTGAAACAGCCTGTAGTCAATTGGGGTGACTTGATACATTTTTGAAATTCAATTGCTTGCTTTTTTGGAATGAATAGACCTATGAAGTTCACATATCCCTCAACAGTTAAGGCTCGATATCTAGCTTATATAGACAAAGTGCCATAATGTTATGAATTTTAATTTCTGTGAGAGAGAAAAAAGCTGTAGTATGAAATCACCCCGTGGGTTAGTATTTATTTCTTATAAATATAATTTCACAAGCTTTAATGGGCGATTTGATACACAAAAATAGTCTTTTAAAAAAGGTTTAATTAAGAAAAAATACATTAAAATGCCTATTATGCAAAACTTATGAAAAATTGACGTTTATTTGAGATAAAAATGGGATTATCCCTTCATACAGTAAAGAAAAATACAGAAAATGTTTTTACAATACAAATAACTATAAAACATATTTTACATCAGGCCATGTAAATGTAACTTTGTAAAGTTTCAAAAATGATACTTAGACCGCCTTGTTGGCGTCATTGGATGAAAGTGACACACTGAAGGCCTGAGCAATAAACCGTTTTGTTTGTCCTTTCACATAACTAATTTGCATTTCAATAAGCAAGAAATCTTCTTACTCAATGTCATTATAATCAACTTCGAATTTACTCCAATCTGTCTGGGAGTTTTCAAATTCTGAAAATATACGGAGTCATCTGACTCATCTTCCAGTAAATTACTCTTATTGGCATTTTCAATTGAATCGTCGTTTTCATTTAGGGTTTTGATTGAAGTCGAAATCGTTGGTTTCAGGAGCGGAGTCTGAATCAGAATATAATATTGACAACGCTTTTTCCTGCTTGCACTCTTAACTTTTTTTTTTTGTGGATTTTTTTAGGTTCGTCATTAGTATATCTTAGCTGTCTTAAAATATCAATGAAAGAATTTTCGATACTGTGTTGATCAGTTTCAGCCTCTTCTGTTGTAGTATCTTTCGAAATTTGATCCAAAACTTTCATCCTGTCAATAGGAATTATTCCACACTTTTTAAATTCAGCTTTAATTATTTCAGCAGAGTTTGTTTCCATTTTGCTTAACATGTTCTAGATGGAAATCTGTCTTTTGGCACTGTTCCTCTATGGCCTTTCAGTTTCCACTCCATCAATATATCGCGCCATTGCCTTTTTAGTGGCCTAAAATAGGCAGCACCTTGGGGCTGTGCTATGTGAGTTGAATTTTTGAGTAAAAAAATAAACCGAACTTCATTATCTTTACACCCAGCAATGACATGAGCAGAAAGGTGTGACGATAAATTGTCGCAAACTAAGGCTCGTGGTGGTTCTTTTCATATCAGACACATAAATGTGTAGAACGATATATGTATCATGAATGGTGCTAAAAGAGTACCATTTCCAGCACACGCTATCATTATTGATGTAGAAGTTTAGAAGCTTTAGACGAATTTAAAACAAACTCTGGATGCTTGCGTCTTCTTTGACAACTCGCTTTCTCTCAGAGTCATCGGCCAAATTGGTCTCCTCGTACTTAATTATTGACCATAGTTTAATATTTGACAATGGAATATCTAAATGATCAAAATATCCATTGAAAATTTGCGACGAGACTGCTGCGCGAGAGTGTTTGATTTTTTTTATGGCCATTCTCACTGTTAATCTTTGACCATTCGTGCATCCAGTCTTCTCCTGGCATATTTTCCGTAAAGACTTCTACCTTTCGTCCTTGTCTGTCTAAGAATTTTTTTACAATTTGTCTGACCTTATCAGATGTCATAGGCGACCTCCACTCACTTGCAGTGATTAGTTTATCTGCGAGAAAGGTTTCCTCCTCTATAGAGAGCGGCGTTTGTCCGCCCATATTTATTTTGAATTTTTTTCTTTTAAACAGCGATGCATTTTCATTTTGTCAACACTGTACTTTTCATTGGCCCCTGTAAACTTAATTTTCCACTTGTAACATCTTCTAACATCTTATTAAATTTTTTTACTGAACACGATACATATCTGCGTAGCACCTTTTTGTGTTTTCTTGGCATTTTACATGCTTATCAAATCACCCAATTCTGGAACAAAATATGTTATTTTTTTCCAAATTAACAAATTTTGTTTTTTTTTTTACTTTAAAACTTTGCAATACTGCTAACTAATATATCAGCTAACAGACCACCAAATTTCATGATAATCGATCGTATAAAACTTTAGCTACACATCAAAGTACGGACCACCAGAAACATTGCGCTATTTTGCTTTGATTTAAACCGGTACTGAGGCACGTATGTTAGTTTTGTGGCGCCAAAAAGAGTTGGAATCACTCACACCCTCGCGACTATCAAGGAAAAATGAATTGTTTACGAGAGTGGGCCTAAATTTAGGACATATTAAGAAAGTAATGCGTCAAAACGTACCAAGAAACCCCGGCGTATCAACTCACCCCAATTGACGGTACTCAAATAATCTTAAATGCTAAAACTATTGTATTTAAAATTATTTCATAATTCCTGAAACAAATGAGATAATGAACTTTACTCTATCCTTGATTCACCCGGTACATTTTTTATTGTAAAAGGTCTGTTATAGAGAAATATGGAATTTGAAACATGAGTAGTTTTCATAAAATTCTAGAGAATAATCCAGCTGGAACATTATCTTTAAAATATACATCTGAATAATATTATAGTCATCGTGCATAAGTTGTTAATGCAAAGTCCACTCCATAATAATAATAGGCCTGTTAATAAATAACATACTTGAATGAGTTTGAGAGGCTCTCATTTCAGGTATTACTAATAATACCAAGATATTTCGTATGAGCTGTTTGATGATTTTCAACAATAATGCTAATAAATGTGGGCCTGTTTGTCTAAGTAAGACAGAGATCAAATGGCAGAATTATATTAAATTTAACGTCAAGCTAGCCATTGGCTATCGTTTGTTGCTTTATAGATTCTCAGGTAGAGCACGCATTCATAAAATTACAGAGTTATCAGCAAAATAAATGACCAAATTTAGACTTAGCTCATGCAAAGAATTAATATATAAAATAATAAAATATAATAATATAATCTTTAACTAAACACATAAACGAATTAAAGAATAATAATAGAACAATTTACTTTCAATCTTCTTATTCATATTGTCGAATATTCGATCAACTTATGCTTGTCAATGTAAATCTAGTAAGACTATTCGGTTAGACCACGTCAACCAATTAATTACACCGGTATATTTGTTCCAGATCATTTATATTAAATATAATTCGTAACTCCTTTTTTCTTTTTAATATTTAAAAAATATATATTTTCTCAGAAGTGCTATTGTTAATCTTTTACTCATTTTCTTGCAAAATTTCAGATAGATGCTTTCAACAACGAAAAGCTACTATATTCAGATCTCTTTCAAAAATGTGTCAACTTAGCAGTCGCTTTAAGATATTATGGATACTCTGGACAAAGCACCGTTCTTTCAACAAGTAGCGAAAACTGTCTGTATTTTTTTGTGCCAATTATCGCGTCATTTTTCAACGGATCTATTATGGCACCTTTGAACCACGTTTATACTATTTATGAGCTGGAACATGCATTTAAAATCAGCAACCCTAAGGTCGTTTTTTGCTCTGAAGCAGTAGCCCAGAAATTCGTGGAAATGAAGAAGAAACTGAGCTTTATAGAGAAAATCATTGTATTGGTAAGTACAGTTAGCGAATTTGAAATATAATCTTTTTTTATGATGTTGTATAAAATGGGCTTTTACCTAAAATGCTTGTTTGTTAATACCAGTAAGCCTTTATGAAGGTTTTCAGCACGTCATAAAATTTATTAAAAATATATAATTATTTAATTATTAATTATTGTGGAAAATAAATTAAACAGTAGAATAATGATTTATGTTTATTAACAATAACAACAGTATCTGGGAATCTAAGAATATAAGACTTTTTTTCCTATAAGCTTATGCCCTAAGAGGGCAGCGCGTATGAAGGCCCCTTTCAGATAGGGCTTGCTTAAAGCGCTCTATTAATTTTTTGTTACAAAATGGCGTATACCTAATTTTGAGGGGGGTGGGGTCTAGTATAGACTTCATGCTTTACATTAAATTAACCTCGAAATGAACCAATTATTTTTATTGAATATTAAAAAACAACAATTTGAATTAAATTACTTTGATCTTTATCTAGGAAGTCCTAGAAATGCATCCCCTCCCCTCTTTTACTGCTGCGATACGGTAAAATAGGAGGAAATGCCAACGCGGGAGAGATGCCACATTGCGATTACTATCTACGTAAAATTTCGCTTCCATTAAAATACATCCACGCAGTTTGTTGAGAGACACGAAGGTGACTGTTAGGCCCTATCCTCATGACTCTGCATTACATCAACACGACATGCGAGCGATATGTCGCTCGGATGTTGCCGTCGTGTATTTGAGCCAGCGACTTTATACGACGCGGTACGACATGGAAGCGATACATCAACTGTCGTTACATGTTTCTTGTCGACATTTTGCTTCAGTTGCCTGCCAACACTTGTCGCGTGATATAGCACCATTGGTGGGATAACTAACTAGAATTAGTTTTGTATTCGCGATTTATCCATAAATATTATGTCGTCTTGTGTGAATAGTTCGTGCTGGAGAAATTTTTTTCTTGCTAGACCTAAATGTCTTGTTGATGTCGTGTAGCGCCGCGAGGATAGGATCTAAGGCGGTGTCAATATTTATCAACGATCTTTTCTTCTTCTGCTGCTATCCATTAATGGATGTTTGCGATCGTTTCTGACCATTTTGCTCTGTCTCTGATGGTGTGAATTAATTCTCCTGTGGTTCTTATCACCGTCCATTGCTTGATCTTTCGGAGCCACAACATCCTCTTTCTGAACAGTCAACTTCTTCCCTCTATATTTTCTTCCATTAATAATTGGAGCAAATGGTACCTCTCGTTTCGTGTCACATGTCCCAGGTACGCTGTTTTCCTGCGTTTTATCGTGCCCACCATTTCACGTTCTCCTCCTATCCTCCTCAGAATTTCCTCGTTGGGTTTTCTTGCTGTCCATGGAACTTTCAAGATTCTTCGGTAGACTCATATCTCAAAGGCTTCCAGCCTGTTCATGGTATTAACCTTCAGTGTCCAGCCTTCTATGCCATAATATAAAATAGCATGGACCATAAGTAATATTTTGTGAATCTTATTCTGAGGTTGAGGTCGAAGTCAGAGTTCGTAAGGACGTTTCTGAACCTCATGAATGAGCTCCTCGCTTTTTCTCTCCGGCACTTGATTTCTACGTCTGAAAACCAGTCTTCACGCAACCAAGTCCCCCGATAGTCAAACTTTTTTACCTGTTCTATGTCTTTACTACTGTATGCTAGTTTTGCGTTCTGAAACTCATCTAATTTGCGGATGATTATCAGAAATTTTGTCTTCTTAATGTTGATGTTAATTCCCACACGCCGGCTGTGTATTTCAACTGTGTCCAGGAGCCTTTGGAGGTCATTTATGTTATCTACTATCAGGACTGTGTCATCTGCATACCGTATATTGTTGATCCATGTACCATTTACTTTGATGCCTAGTTGTTGCCCTTCGAGAGCTTCTTGGAAGATGTTTTCAGAGTAAACGTTAAACAGAAGTGGGGAGAGGACACATCCCTGCCTTACACTTCTAAGGATTTTCTGTGCCTTTGTAACTTTGATATCAACTCTAATTGCAGCCGATTGGTTCCAGTACAAGTTTTCAATACAGCGTGTATCTTTCTGATCTATGTAATCTATGAATGAGTTTATGATGTTGCACTCTGTCAAATGCTTTTTCGTAGTCTATGAAACACATTACTACATCTTTCCTTTGATCGTAGCAGTTCTGAACTAACACTTGGGTTGCGACCAGTGCTACTCTCGTACCGAGACTCTTTCTAAATCCGAATTGAGAGGATCCAATAGCGCGTGTGTGGAAATTCTGTAGTGAATGACATTCAGAAATATTTTCAGAGTGTGACTCATCAAGCTGTTTAATCTGGGGTCTTCACAACTTGTTGTGTTGTTCTTTTTTGGGAGTGGGATGAAAATAGATGTAAGCCATTTGGTTGGGAATTTTCCTGTGTTGTAAATTTGATTGAAAAGCTCCTGAAGCGTTTTAATACCTTCGTTGTCCAATAATTTGAGTAGTTCAACAGGCACTAGATCTGACCCAACCGTTTTCTTATCTCTCGAGCTATTTATTGCTCTAGTAATTTCTTCTATTGTAATCGACGGTCCAGACAAATTATCCTCCTGGTTATCTTCTAACTGAGGTCATTCATCTGCAAAGAGGTTGCCAATATACTGTTCCCAGATAGCTTTTCTCTGTGCCCAATCTTATGCCATTTGCCCCTGTTCATTTTGTATGTTAGAGAAAGTCCGTTTTCTATATACTCCAGCTGTTTTTTTTATTTTCTTGTGCAGGTTATGCTCATCGTGCTGCTCTTGTAAACGTTCCATCTCCTCGCACTGTTTCTTCAACCATTTATTCTTTGCCGCTCTTATTGCCCTTCTTACCGTATTTTGCAACGTTATATATTTGTCTCGACTGCCCTGGTTCTTGTATTTCCTTCTTTCCTCAAACATTGTTAGTATCTCGTCTATCATCCAGTCCTTCCTTTTGATATTTTGCTTGTATCCTATCTCCTTCCTCGCTGTATCCATTATCACTTCTTCCATGTCTTCACACGCGTTATCAAGATTCGTCTCCTCAGCCGGTTGTGACATGACGAACGTTGCTAATATTTCATTCAATTTTTTGCTCACTTCATTTTTAATGCTTTCATCTTTAAGTCTATCATAATCTACCCTTGGTTCCTGTTTCCGTTTTTTCCCATTAGTGATCTCAATTTTTATTTCCGCCATCAGAAGTACGTGGTCTGATGGGACGTCGGCTTTAGGTTATGTACACGCTCTTGTCTCTGATGTTCCAAAACGTTTATTGACCAATATGTAGTCTATCTGGTGTCTAATTATATGTTCAGGACGGTCTGCTAAGGCTCTCCATGTGTAGAGACGCCTGGGTGGCAGCCTAAACCAAGTGATAGTTATTTTCATACGCTCCTCTTGACAGAACTGGTGTAGCCGCCCATCTTGTTCGTTCATCTCTCCGAATCCATAAGGGCTACTAGTTCATCTGGTATACCTTTACCAACTTTCGAGTTGAAGTCACCTAGCATGAGATTCATTTCATGTTATTTAACGTTTTTATGAACTAGCTGTCACAGTTCTTCATTGAATTCTTCAACGATTATACGCTCCGTAATGTTGCTACCTCGTTATTTGCATATAAATAGCTATTAAATTAATTTGGCTTCATTGAGGACATTGAGATTGGGGTTTTGTGTGTGGTGCGCATACCTACAATCGCCAGTTTTAAAATTGAAATGACATCTCTCCAGGAAAATTGGGATAGATGCCATGCCATTTGCCATTCAGGGTGAAACGCATCTTAGGCATTTGTTTCAGTTTTAGGAAAATGCCCATCCCGTGGTGGTTGGATGCAAGAACATTTAAATTCCGCTGTCCATAATATACCTAGAAGTGTGATGGGATGCTGACAAGAATTTTAAAATTCCTATAGAACTTTAAAGATGAGGATTGAGAAAAATAATACGGAAAAGATAAGAGATTGGCCAGATAGCATCTTGGGAGAAGATGCTGAGAACAAATAAGTCGTACATATTGAGAAGTTGAAGAGAACCAAGAAATTCAACTTGGAAATTGACTGGTTAGATGCGGTCTTGAAAAGACTCCGGATTTGTCTGTGCTCAAAGCAATACCGAGGCATAAAGAAGAAAACGATCTACTCTATATAAGCCATCCCATATTAACAATATGGATGATACTGGTTTTCAGCTTAACAACAAGCCTGGCATGGTATTAGCAGAAAAAGGTTCGAAGGCAGTTGTTAATAGAACGGCTTAAGAAAAGGGAGAAACTATTACGGTCGTTGCTTGTTGCAATGCTGAAGGTCAATTTCTTCCGCCGAGCTGCATTTTTAAGGTAAAAACAAAAATATATGAGTTTGAAAATATTATGCCACCAGGGTCATGGTGTCGTTGAAATCGGCATACATCAATTCGAAGCCATCTTTTTATCTGTATTAAAGACCATTTCGTCCCTAGAAAGCTTCCAGGTAAAGAAGTTCTGGTATTAGATGGGCATGGATTCCATTGTAATTCCGTAGAAATCCTGAAATATGCTGAAGCAAATAATGTGATATGCCTACCACCTCATACGACGTATTATTTGTAACTGCTAGACAGAAGTGTCTTCAAATCCCTGAGAGCAGCTTACTATCACGCGTGCCAAACTTGGATGAAATCAAAAAGTAATGGGACAATTTCTCGCTTACATTTTGAACAACTTCTAAATGAAGCCTATATCGGAATTTAAATCAGTTGTTTGTTGCTTGTGACAGGTCTATGATTGATATGGTGAATAATTTTATTTTTAACAGAGATAAAAATGCTTTAAGTTTCGAGTGTTACGTCTAATACCATCTCAAGGATTAATCGAAATATTGTTTTCATAAAATCACACTTGATTAATATGACTCACTTAGACCTAATTGACAAGTATGAAAACCGTTTCAAAAGTTCTTTTAGCAATCTTTATAAGAAAATTAAACAATAGAAGATAAAACAAAACTTTAGATTGAACACTTTAGGTAATATTTATTGTAATATCCTCAACTAAATTTAGGCTCTTTATCATTTTTATTCCCATTCTGTATAGGATTCCATTTTCCGTGAATGATTTTATTTCGTGATATATATGGGTAGCGAATGTAGCGATTCTTATCAGTTGTAAATATTGGTTTTGCCTCTCGTTTTCATACCGTTTAAATGTTGTTCGTTTTTCCACTTAATTTAGTGTTGATTTGGACGATTTATTGTGTATTTTTTGGAATTAGGGACTCTAATTCTGTTAGTTATTCCTTTTATAATTTTGCGTTGTTTGTTTTTAAGTTTGTCTTTTTCTTTGAAGTTTCAGTTAACTCCTGAGAATGTAGCAAAATAAGTGACGAAATATAGAGTGTTACGAAAGAAAGAGTTTAATTTAATATACATACCGCGTATCCACAATCTTTTTAAACGACCACGCGATATAGCCCATCTAATTCCATCGTTTTTCTCCAGCGTGAAGAACAGCGAAGTATAAAGTCTGGAGCTTAACCCAATAAAGCATATTCTCATCCGTTTTAAACTAGGGGCCACCAAAGGAATAAGTCTCAGATCGATAATTCCAGTGGAAGCGGCCCTAGGTGGTAGATGCACAAGCTTAATGGAATCGTCCGGTGAAGGACCCAGCTTA
>MU185224.1:0-17688 GCA_016904865.1 Pissodes strobi | reverse complement strand
AGAGAGAGAGCAAACAGAAATTAGGGCAAACTTGCGCTTTTAGGTGCGTAATAATAAGTCGTTTAGAAAGTTTTAAAATTCCTAGTATTTCCGGAGATATCTGGAAAAGCCGAAATTTTGAAAAATCGTTTGATTTTTTCTTAGGATTAATTAATTCCACTTTTACATCGTCACTTTTCCGCTGTATCCAGTATGGTGATATCCACCTTGGAATCCGAATTTGAATTATTTTAAATACTACCTTTACGTTTTTATCGTTTTTTAGATGATATTGACGTTATTAATATATTAGAGTATTTTTAATTATTTTTTTTATTTATTTATATTCCTTTTTTTAATTATTTACTTTGCTTTGGCGGAATTTTGAATAGTCGACGTTAATTTAATTTAACTAAAGTCCGTATTTAAAAAAAAGGTGTGAAGGCTTTGGAATCCGACGTTTCGAATTTAAGAGGTCATCAATTTTTTATTACCATTAATTTTAAAATACGACCTTTAATTAAATTTAACCTAAACTATTCAAAATTACGCCAACGCAAAATAAATAATTAAAAATATATAATAAAAAAAAATAAAATAAAAATAAATATTCATATTAATAAAGCTAATATCATCTGAAAAGCGATAAAAAATTAATAAAAGTAAGTTGATGAAGATCTAATGAAGACGAAACATCGTATTGCAAACTCAATACCACCATTAGATAGAGCGGAAAAAGTGGCAATGCAAAAGTGCAATTGAATTTGAAATCCGCTTTTAAATAATTCCAGGATGAGAATAAAACAATTTTTCAAAATTTCGTTTTTTTTTCGGATATCTCTGGAAATGTTCGGAATTTTAAAACTTTCTAAACGGCGCGCTGCGTTGCGTATTGTTAGGCACTTAAATACGCAATTTTTTCCTAATTTGAGCGGCACTGTATCTCTTACGGTTTTCGAGTTCCCCATACGTAGACTCGACTTCGAGTGAAATGTATAACATGTTTTGTCATTTCGAGTTTTGATACCACACGTCGCGTCGCCATGTAGTATTTTATTACGGGAAAACCGAATAATCCGGAACAACCAAACCTTTCTACCAAAAGTGGGATATTAGCACAACACCCCAAAAAATTGCATCGATCCGATTGAAAATGCAGAATTGGTGATTTTTGTTCATTTTCCGTCTGAAAAATCTACTTTAAGTTTACGTGCCAGCCAACGTATAGCTATTCCCAAAAAAAAATCGCAGTTTGGCAAATTTCGATATCTCTACTATATAAAAAAAAAATTAGATCAGGAAATACTAGAAAATCGATGCCAAATTGAAACATCCCAAAAATTGCAAAAAATCCCATATTTTTCATACTTCGGCAAATTTACCAGTCTGAATAGAGAGCTTTACCTTTGACGCACATCTAGAAAATTCAGACCAGTATGACATTTCATATTTTGACATGTCATCTGCGGTAAATATGTAGACACTTTTAATGACCTGAAACCCCATCAGAAACAATTTAAATCTGGAATCAAGAAAGAAATGTTGGACATTTTCTGGCGTGATAGTGATAGCGCACCTGCCAACCAAGGCGTAGCTATTTCAAAAAATAAGAAAATTCGAGATCAAGAAATTTAGAAAATCGATGTTAAATTAAAGCATACCGAAAATTATAAAAAAATTTCCGATTTTCATACTTAGGAAAATTGACGAGTCTGAATAGAGAGCCTTACTTTTGACGCACATCTGGAAAATTGGAACCAATATGAAAGTTAATATTTTGACATGTGACCTACGTTAAATATCTAGATACCTTTAATCACCTGAAATCTCATTGGAAACAGTTTAAATGTGGAGAAATTGGTGAGGGTAGGAATGGTGGAGACAAGAGAAGGTACCTCCAGTCCATTGACGGACCTGAAGGGGATAACACGGGAAGCCGCGCGGGAAAGAACAATGGCAAAGTGACAAAACCGGTGGAATGGAAATACCGAAAGAGGACAATGGACAAAAGAGTTGATACCTGATATAAAAAACTGGGTTAAATGCAAGCACAAAAGATTGGACTATTACATCACATAGGCCCTTATGGATCATTCAGAACCTATACGAAAAGGCTAAACAAAACTGATAAGTACTGTCTGTACTGCCACGAAATCGACGACGCTAGACACACTATATTTATATGCCCTAGATGGAACCAGTACAGAATGGAAGCAAGCCTCAGACTGGATAATATGCTGATAGAAGAACAAAGTCTGATAGGAGCTATGGTGGAAAGTGAAAAACATGGAGCGTTGGACACGACCTGATTCGGCGAATACTGGAACAGAAAGAGAACAGAGGAGATAAACAGAGTCTAGACAATTAATCGCGGTGAAGAGATATCTAAAGACGGTTCCGCTGCGTTGCAGAAAAGAGGGAGGGAAAGGCTTAGTCGGTCGGCGATCCGCATCAAAGGGCGTCAATCCGACACTATCCGGTCACATAAGATCCAGGTCCGGGTGTCTGAATTCAAAGAAGATTCCTAATTCCCTCTATAATAATAATAAGAAAGTTTGAGTTAGTTTGGGTTATGTGAAATATTCATTTTAAACTGCCTTTTTGAACTAAACTACTAAAAGTAAGTATACCTTTCAAAAATCACAAAAATATACAATTCTATATTAGGAAAAATACATACTTGATTCATAGCAATTTTCTAAAACACCCTGTAAATAAAATAATTTGATTTTAAGAAAATTAAAATTAAAACTTAGAATAGAATAGAATTGAAAGGGGTTGACGCTGGTACCCGCCTCTGCCACTGCAACCTATGCAGGTTTATTGTAGCACTCCGAACCATGCTTAGAGGACCTCATCCAGTCTGGTCTTCATAATCAGACTTCACAAATGGAGTAGCGGCTCCTCCATGTACCTTGCAGGTTCTGGTTTGATCTCTCCTAGCCTTACATATCTGAGCCTGCAGAGAGCCTCACACTCGCACCACACGTGTTTTGGAGTTTCCTCCTTCTCCTCCTGACAGAACCTGCAACGGCTATTATCTGCCAGGCCGATCTTTTCCATGTATCTGTTCATTCTACAGTGCCCCGTCAGCTGAACCACAAATATTCTTATGGTCTTGCGACTTCTCTTGAGTAGATCTGCCGTGAATTTTGGAGAGCCGTGTTTTATGAACTGTTTGGTCTGTAGTTGCCCCGGTATTTGTAACACTGTGGTTTGACTGTCCATGTTTATGGAGATATTTGTCCTTGGTCCGTGGACCCCGGCTCTCACCCCTTTACCGGTCTTAGAGTCGTCGGTATACCATACTTGGTCCGCTTTTATGAAAGGCCCCTCCCATTCTTTTCTGCCCACAATCGCTACTGAGAAGGGTCTATCAAATACATAGGAGGGGGTTGTTTTGTCTGATGGCATTTTGACGAGATATATGATCTCCTCGCTGTCCTCTAGTTTCCAGCTTGTGGCCCTCTCCCATTCAATGATGGGCTTGTTGCCTTGCTTTAGCCGGTATTGTACCATTCTTACGTTCCCCTGTATGAGGACATGCAATGGAGGTAGATTTAACAGGACTTCCAGTGCTGCAGTTGGGGTTGTTCTCATTGTCCCCGAGACCCACATACATGCCAGCTATTGTACGCCTATTGTACACCTGTTTGCGTGGCCTTTATGACCCAGGCTATAGAGCTATAGGTTAGCATGGGCCTTACCACCATTTTGTACAACCAGAAATTCAATTCGGGGCTCAGCACCCAATTTCTCCCGCGAAGTCGCCTGGATTCTGCCCAGTGCAATCCTTGCTTTCTGAGTGACCTTGCTAAGATGCGGTTCCCAAGTCATACCTTGGTCAAAAGTGACACCTAGGTATTTGACTTCCTTGGAAAAGGGAATTATTATCCCGCTGAGCATTGGATTTTACAGATCATTTAATGCTATTTTCTTTGTGAATGAGACTATTGTGGTTTTGAGCGGGTTGACCAACAGATCCTCCTCTTCACACTATTTGCTTACTATGTTCAAGGCCTTTTGTGTTCTTGTTGAAACATGTTCCTTCCACTGACTACTATGACTCAGTCGTCTGCGCAGCATAGGCAGAAGTATCGTTGATTTTCCATCTTGTCTAGTAGACTATCTACCAGAATGGCCCACAGTAGTGGTGATAGGAACCCTAATTGGGGGCAGCTCCTCCCCACCCGCGCTGTAACCATATCCGCACCTAGGGTGGCAGTTATTGTCCTATACCTTAGGTTTGTTTGGATCCAGTTGCAGATGGTTCGGGGGATTTCTTTGTGTTTGAGCGGCTTAACCAGCGATTTGGTTGAAACGTTGTTGAAAGCACCCTCTATGTCCAGAAAGGTGGCTAGTGCCGCCCTCTGATTGTCTATTACCTTCATCAGGAGTCTGTTTAGATCGTCCAGGGCCAAATCTGTAGACTTTCCTTATTGGTATGCATATTGACCCTCGTGAAGGGGTTTTGTTGAGAGAATGTTGTCGCGGATATACCGATCGACTAGTTTTTCCAGTTTTTTAAGCAGGAATGAAGTTAGACTTATTGGTCTGTATGACTTTGGCGTTTGGTCAGGTGCCCTGCCTATTTTTGGCAAAAAGACGACTTTTGCCCTTTGCTATACCGCTGGTGGCATGCTCTGAGTATCTTGCAGATGTGTGGCATTAGTACATCCTGCCCTTTCTGGAACAGAACTAGGTAGATTCGATCTGGACTTATACGCCTGGAATTCCCTTAAATAAAACCTTACGTCTTTCCTGTTTAACTTTTTTTTAATATGTCAATTAAAGAAGATAATTGGGTAGCTAATTTATGGTGGATCAACCTGTGTAATATGATGTACACAGATAATAAATTTCGAAAATCTTTTTCTCAATATTTTTCAAACCTGTAAGTGGAAATGAAATAGTAAATCAAATAAATCCCCTAAAAAATAATTCTGGTACCGATTGGGTAAGTTGACAATTATTCATATAGTGCATTCATATTAATTTACTTAAGTTGTAATTTTTTAAAACAATCACTTTAAAATCACTCTTATCTCGCCGATACTTAAAACAGGAGTCAAAACTTAATGCTAAATACTTGAAATCTAGGTTAATTGATTTTTTGCAAAAACAATATACTTTTAAAAATAAACCAATTTGGCTGCACGTGTGCTTTGAGTACATCTGATAAAAGCCTATGAATTTACAAGATTGTTATCTTGAGTATTTTTGGACCTGTGTGAGCTTTCGACAAATTTTTTTTATGATCGGCACACCCTCACACAAAAGAAAAATCCTATACCACTCAACGAGCGGTGCGTGTGCGGAGAAGACGGTGGACGTTCAACTTGAAGCGCTGTAGGTTGTAATTTTCGGGAAAGACGTTACTTGGAAGTCCGTAACTGAATCTTATGTTGATGAGCACCTTGTGTCTGACGGGTGTTTCTGTTTGGCACAACTCTGGTCGGAATCATAAGTGCCAGCTCGTTCGAACACCTTTCGTAGTAAAGAGATAAGTCCGTCACTTTTCTTCAATGTTCGAGGATATCAAGGTCTTTAATCAACTCTGGGTCATCCACAAGACGGACTGCTCTTCTCTGAATGGAATCTAATATCTTGAGCAAACCTTTGGGTGCTGAGCTCCACACGTGGGAACAGTATTCCAGAGATGGTCTTATCTGAGCCTTATAGAGCAAGCAGTAAGAGCTGATGAGGAGTATACAACTTTTTGCTCTATAGAGTGCTCCTAGCTTTTGAGCTGCTGCCTTGGCGATTTTGGTGACCCCACCCTATTCCACGATGGCATTCATATTGTCATTGATGGCAGCAATCTGATTTTCTCGCTCGGGTTGGGACCGCTGGTCATTGGAGTCGGCGACATGAATGATGATACAAGAGTGCTGTCGTTTGCAAAGCTGTAAATAGGACTGCTTGTCCTGTCTAAGAGATCGTTGGTACAGAGCAATAACAGTGTGGGACTGATGGTAATATCCTCCGAGCGATATCCATCAATACCAACTCGGTTGTTTCTATCCTTAGGAAATTGGAAAGCCATAGACATAGTGCCACAGGATCCACAGTATGGTGTCAGGAGTAATATACTGAATGTCTTTAATAGCTCTTTATTGGATAGAAAACCAATTTTGAAAAATAGGTATCCCAGGGCAGTGGCGCAGCCAGAATTTGTATTTGTATTAGTTTTCATTGTAAAGTTATCTGGGCTATCTTGAGTTACTGCGCCTCTGGGTCGTACCGCAGCATTAGCTGATAAGATTTTCATTAGGCTGACGCTACCAAAGCCACTATCAACTCTCATCAGTATTCTCTTAACGTCACTATTCATTTATAACTTGTATTTTAATCATCATGATATTCAGTCTTTTCGGATTTGGTCCAAATATAGGTATTTACCAGCTTCAACATAATGTAGAATTTAAAGTAAATGTAAATTAATCCTTATAAGCCTATCGACTGTCTCTAATAATTGAGAAAGTACACCATTGTGTTTGCAGGTTGCTCCTGCCGAATTAGAAGCCATTCTGGTCAACCACCCCAAAATTGATGACGCAGGTGTAGTGGGGTTACCAGATGAGTTGGCAGGCGAAAAGCCTTTAGCCTTCGTCGTAAAAAAAGAGGGAATTGATATTTCCGAAGAGGAGATTAAGCAATACGTTGCAGGTAATTTGCTTCATCTCATATTTTTATTAATTATTTTCATATTATTATATATTTTTAATGTCAAACAACATTTATTTAATGCTCTTCAATTATTAATATTTAATCCTTCTTCTGTTTGTCCAGGTTTGGTTTCTCCTCAAAAACGTCTAACTGGAGGAGTAATATTCGTATCCTCTATCCCAAAAAATCCCAGCGGAAAAATACTCAGGCGAGAGCTGAGAGAACGGTTAAAACAGTATAATAGAAGAAAAGTAATTTCTAAGTTGTAGATATAGAATATGAATTGCATAGTATAGAAGGTGTTGCGGAAACATTATCGTATATTTTAGGGCTGTGATTATAAAAAGTTCATTATCTTAAAATTCATTTTAATCATCACATTAATCTTAACTTTATTATTACATCTATCATATAATTATTCGAATTATTTCAAATTAAATATTCATATTAACATTTTTGTATACATATTCTATTGCATATAGTATTAAAACTTTTATTTAGCTTTAGATAAGATGGTTTTTGGATATCTTAGGATGTTCCGGTATTTTTAAATATATAGTATTTTTCAATTTTTTACAAAGAAAAATATCAACGGCAGGAAAAAGTTTTTTGGAAATGTCTTATTAATGAAAATGTGAGTGTAAACTTGTCGAAACGTTTTATTTAAACCATATTTTTTTAGGAACGTTCTGAAACTGGTTGAAATCGCACAATCTTATCAAAATCTATTATAGGTTTTGTTAAGATGAAATAATGAAAAAAATATTTTAGAGTTGCGTTCTCCTGATGAAAGCGCAAAGTTAAAAATTGTAGTTTTCTTGTACAAGGGCTGTAAAGTTTCACTTTAGAGACTGACAGCAATGCAGAGAAAATCTTAGGGATATCTTTAATCTGGCCACCGAATAAATGAAGCGGCAACAATCCGTGGTTTTTATTCACTGATTGATGCTGAAATTATAATGGTAGTTTTGTATTGTAGGTACAATCTAGTTTAAATAAAATAGTAACTCTGTTTATGCATTTATTTACGCTTTCTTTCCTCTCTCCTCTCTATTCCTCACCGGTTCATGGTCTTTCTATGTTTAACTATTTAAAAAAATCGGGGCATTGAAATAGATTTAACAGACCTCAATGTTAAATATGGCAACAATACTGCATGCAATTTTTTGCATGACCTGTAATTAAGGTCGTCCGTAGACTGAAGTAAAATGTCTAGTTTCTTTAAACATTGTTACATATTGAGCCTTGTGAATAAAAATGGAGCATTTGCTTTGTCCAAGAATTCACTAACAAATATTTAATCTCTTAACCAAGATTCTTTATACTTCGAAATTTTTTAAAAATAAACAAATAAATAACTAATTAAATAAATAGGATAGAAATATTGTATATTTTATTGTTTGGATTAACATTTTTATGCATTCATCAAGATTGTATTTTTGCGACAACCAAGCAAATTAAATTGTCATTAGTTTTAGTATTTTCATGTAAGCTAAAATGGTTTTGTTGTAGAAACCAATATTGTTGCATTTGCAGCTCATTCTATTACCACATCATAATAACACACAGCTCGGGCACTCAGGTGGCAGGAATGGTCTACGCCGATATCTACGCGCATTGCCTAGCTCCGCCTTCCAGGACAGCCCAGCGGCTCACTTGTCGATATTAGTCGGTTTCTATCGAACATCGCCATAGACGTAGTTACGACTGTATTTGCGGATTTGTTGTTCGGTGTTTAATGTTGTCAAGGTTTTTGCAGTTCTTGCGTTTGAAGTTAATAGCTATAAGTGAAAGAACATAAGGACAAATTTGTGCTGTTAATTAACAGCTGCCACAACAAGAGATATAATTGCAATAAGATGTTCTTTAGCTTTCCGAAACAACCCAATAGGAGAGTACAAGCTTATTTCTAGATTATCAATTATAAATAAAAATTTTTAGAAGGTATTGTAACAATCATTTGGATATGCTCGTTCCAATGTCAGTAACTCATAAATTCTCTGTATCAATTCTCGTTTAAATCTCAAACAAACATATTTTCTTAAATTTAAAAACTTCAATATATTCTAGCACGCCTTTGGAATTCCTCAGTTTAATGTTACTTCATTTGTCTACGCTACTGGATTTCAGATATTCTAAAGTTAATTTAAATAGGTGGCGATGCAATATAGGCAACTAGTAATACCGAGTATATCTTAGGCATCAATTTTATAGGTTTTCATTAGTTTCAGACATAATTGGTGTTTTGTTTTGACAGTTACATAATTCTGAATGTGTTTGAAGGATATTTGATCGAGATTTTGTGGAATTTTCTTATGAGATATTTGAATTGGCGTCATGTCGATTTGGATATTGTAGTTTGATTTCGTGTGCATTCTGCGGAAATCAGTTTTTATGAGAGCAAGTAAATAAAACCGATCGTAGCTGAATTACGAGTCCCTTTTGACTAGGCCAAGGTGGTGTCGAGCGACGTAGGTCGAAATAATAATTCCTTGGGAATTGATGACAGTTAGGCTGGATTTTTGTAGTAACTTTTGCCCCCATGGCACCTTAGGATGGATTAGCCGAAATCTGAAGAAGAGCCAGACCAACAGGCTCAAAACCGATTTCAAACTCTAACCCTCACTCTACTCCAATTCTAATTTTTATTCTAACTTTAATGGATACTTGAGTTTGAACTGTGGTTCGAATTGATTGATGTAATCTCAATTTATATGGTCAGATGAGGAGATTGTAGAAGAGGATGGGGATATTCCAGGACGCAGTTTTATTCCTAAAATCTTAGCCTGGTGGTAACAATGTAATAATTGTTGATTGAGAAGTGAAAATTAAATGGTCGGGATGACTCCGTGTTTATGATACAACTCTGCTGAAGAAGCGTTAGGAGGCCCTGAGCATTCTGGTCGTCTGGAAGATGTGATCCTTTTTAGAAATGTTTTTACAGTTTTGCATTAATTATTTACAACCTAAAAACCAACATTAAGAAATTTAACTTTTAAGTATCTTATCTTTAACGTATCTCATAGATTTATCTTATTTTTACCCTATCTCGTAGATTTATCTTATCTTTACCGTATCTCGTAGATTTATCTAATTGTACAGGGTAGCTCGTTTTCGTGTCTATGTATGGGGGAACTCGAAAACCGTAAGAGATACAGTGTCGGTCAAATTAAGAAAAAATGGCGCATTTAGGTGCCTAATAATATGCCGTTTAGAAAGTTTCAAAATTCCGATTATTTCCGGAGATATCCGGAAAAAACCGGAATTTTGAAAAATCGTTTTATTTTTTTCCTGGGCTTATCTAAAAACGGATCTCAAATTGAATTGCACTTTTGCATTGCCACTTTCTCCGCTCTATCCAATGATGGTGTAATGGTATAAGTATATACCCTGTATATCTACAGAATATTGTCATTATTAAATATTATCATAATACATTGTATAAACTGCACACTGTTGCACGGATAGCAAAACACGCTGACCTGATTAGCGACTGGGTTTAATTAAGATCATTGATACCATTATTGTAATATCAACCATTATACAATCAATACACATAGAGTTAAGTAAGCTCAGACTATTATTGAGGCCTCGGATGAAAGAACCTAACTCAAACTATAAACTTAAGTGAACACGATATGGCACCCCCAGATTGAGTCTTTACATGGCGACCCTGCCACTCCCTCATACGTGGTCAAAATAAAGTATGCCTGGTAGGCAAATAATCCACAGAGGCCTTATGAATTAGCAAGATGGCTAAGAGAAGAAGAAAAAAAGAAGACAATTCTCTTTTAGGTTTTTGGTGAATACAAGATGTGAAAATAAAAATGGAGGTTATGCATGGACAATTGAACATTGGAAAACAATAATGTGAATGCGGAAAAAAAAACATAAGTGAAGTAGAAATGTGCACAGGTACTTATAGGCTATAAAATTTAATGTTAAAAGGTGCTAAGTTAGTTATATATTTTCCTGTATATAAGGATATATTAGGGTAACTTTTTAAGTATTATATTTTCATTATCATATTTAATGCATACGTATAGGTACCATCGTTCTATTTGAAATCTATAATATATAACCATTTAATTTATTCAGACTTAATACTCAGTCAAATATTTGCAGTAAAAGTATTGATTTATCAAATTGAATCGCTGGGACAGTGCCTAGCCGATTAATTCTGAAAAGATCAAAAATTTCTGGAAATCAGATGACCAATCGTATTTAAGTAGATGCACAAACATGCACAAATTATAGTTTAATTAAAAGTCTAAAAAGCGCAAAACTGCATTGTGTCGGTTAAAAATCAAATATATATAAGTAGTTAATCGCAAAATATTTTTTTTTCGATTAGCTTTCCGTCATGGGAAGTATAAATAAGTGCCAATAAAACAAGCCATACGTAATTGAGAAGTATACTAAAATATACAAGGTATTTCAACAACTAAACAGTAGCAAAAATTATTTAAGTATGATAAATCTCACAATTTTGTACATTTTCAAATCATATTGATGTAGAATATTTTACACATCGCAGCATATAAATTATCATAAGTTGTAAAGTAAATAATAAAATAAAACGTAGATAAATTCTCTTAAATAACGAGTATTCATATAGTATTGAAGTAATCGGAATTTCGCAATTATTCTATGAACATAGGTCATCAACTCGTAGTTATTAATATCGCAAAATTACAAAATTGCAAATTTCGTATATGCCAGCATATACATAAAAATAATAAATAATGTTAATAATGACGCGGCGCGTAGCAAATAGCAAAACTCCTGAAATCGGAATCGAGTGAATTAAATGCTAGCTGCATATTATATATTTAATTATCGATTAAGATGGAATATAATTATTTTCAATATGAATAAAATAACTGCTATGCTTATCACATCATTATAATATATAAATATTATTTAAGATTAGTTAAAGATTTTGAATTTGAAAGAAATGGTTGTAATTTACGCAATATGGTTTAAATAATGTATCCAGTTTGAAATTCGACATTTCGTCTGCAAAGGATCATCATCAACTTTCTTTTTTTAAATACAACCTTTAATTTTTTTTTATCGTTTTTCAGATGATATTGGCGTTATTAATATGAGTGTATGTTTTTATTTTTTTTTATTTTTTTTTTATTTTCTTTTATTTTTATTTTTTTTTAAATTAAATATTTTGCTTTGGCGTAATTTTAAATAATTTAAGGTAGGTACTTTTGAAACTTTCATATTCTATAAAAATATTTTATTTTGTTTTTTTGTATTGAATGGAAAATTGGAGCCCGTATTAAAAAAAAATTGCAAAATTATTTTTTTACGAGAATATGGCCATGAACTATTACTCAAACAAGTTGCTTAGTGCACAGTTAAAATATTTTCAACTTTTAACCAATTAAAAAATTTATTTCATAGAGAACATGAACAATTTATAATCATACTACGTGATACTATAGGTACTTTGATGGAAAAACACACCTATTGGAATTTTGCCTATAAATTATTATTTTTTTTATTATTTATATGCAAAATTCCAATAGGTGTGTTTTCCATCAAAGTACCTATAGTATCACGCAGTATGAATATAACTTGTTTATGTTCTCTATTAAAAAAACATTTTAATTGGTTAAAAGTTGAAAATATTTCATCTTTGCACTAAGCAACTTGTTTGAGTAATAGTTCATGGCCATATTCTCGTAAAGAATAATTTCACTATTTTTTATTTTTAATACGGGCTCCAATTTTCCACTTAATACAAAAATCAAAATAAAATGTTTTTAAAGAATATAAAAAATTCAAAAGTACCAAACTTAAATTATTTAAAAGTACCCCAAAGCAAAACATATAAATTAAAAAAAATAATAATAAAAATAAAAAAAAAAGAAAACCACATACTCATATTAATAACGCCAATATCATCTGAAAAATGATAAAAAAATTAAAGTTCGTATTTAAAAAAAGTAAGTTGATGATGATCTCTTGAAGACGAAACGTCGAATTTCAAACTGGATATCATCATTGGATAGAGCGGAAAAAGTGGCAATGCAAAAGTGCAATTCAATTTGAAATCCGTTTTTAAATAAGCACAGGAAAAAAATAAAGCGATTTTTCAAAATTTCGGTTTTTTCCGGATATCTCCGGAAATACTCGGAATTTTAAAACTTTTTAAACGGCATATTGTTAGGCACCTAAATGCGCATTTTTGCCTTAATTTGACCGACACTGTATCTCTTACGGTTTTCGAGTTCCCCATACATAGACACGAATTCGAGCCACCCTGTACATTTACCTTTTATACATTTATCTTACCTTATCGCCAAATTACCTTAGCTATATTTAACCTTAATTATCGTAACTTGGATTTTGATCTGATCAATCAAAATAATTATCTTTAATGGGTACTCTGTATTATAGTGATTAAATACTCTGTACATATTCTCTATTAATTTTTGGAAATTTAAATTTGTAAATTTTAGCAAACTATTACCTATTTCGTAATTATCATTACTATAGTTACTACATAAAGAGTAGTGCTATTATTTGGCTATATCTAATTTTTGTTAGGGTAAGCCATACATTTAAAGTGAAAATATAAATTGTATTTCTTTCAGAGACGTCTGTTGGATTTCTCAATTATCTTCTCGATATTGACCTATTTTATATATATATATATATGTATATGTATAATGTATATATATAATATTTTGTCGAAGTTCAATATTTTGACATCGATTTCATTTTGCTCGATTTTTATAATCATTTTGATCAGACAGTTAATTTAGTTCATTATGTAATGAAATTTTCTTGCGCAGTTGCATTATAGGCAAATAGGTATTAGCCAAGTTGGCAATCCCATTATATTGTGGTCATAGATCAAGTCTTATTACATATTGTGTATTTTATCTTACCTGTACAAGATATAGATAATTTGAGATTTTAACCCATGAAGGACTGGTGTTGCCATATGGCAACAGTGGCAGTGTTGTGCACAAGCAGCCTTATTGAGGTTATGTCAGTTTGTTATGGTTCCATTCATGTGCTGGAGCAGCAGAAAACAAGTGATTCTAAGATTTGTTTGTGACATAAACTTATTCCTTTCGTGTTTGTAAAATATTTTTCTCATCGTACTTTCTTTGGTCAAAATGGATAAACAATTTGGGTAAGTACCTAATTGTAAAAATAGCTTGTAAATAAATGCAACACTTTGCTGGCTTAAATAACATTGATGCTACACTAGAAAGATAACTTGTTTCACTGTAATAACCAGCAACTCGCGAAATAAATGCTCTTTGGCAATATTTTTTCTTCAACCTCAGTGCTGCCATATGGCGATGCCAGCATCTACTGGCATCCTATTTGATTTTTTTCCTAGAGGGGGTTCGACTCTAGAAAAAGCTTTGAACATGGTCTATGAAAATTACGTCAACGTTAGAAAATTTTATATTGAGCCTCCAGATACTGGAGCCCTTACACATGAAGGTTCTGGCGAGGAAGATGGGGGAGGCTCCGTTGACAATCTCTCAAGGAAATAGCTAGAAGCTAAAGTTGAGCTGCAAAAGTATGGCAACGGAGCAGACAAAATGGAGGATGAAAGCCAAAGATGAAGACCAGAAGGAGACAAAGTATGTGTTTTTGAAGACGCAGAAAGCAAAGGTGAACTTGTACAAGGATATGTGCAAGCAATGGATATCGCTGCAGGAGAAAGCGGATGTTTTACACACGACAGAGAAATCCGTGCAAAGTAGAGGAAATTTACTACGACTTCTTGGTCTGGATAAAGGGTGATTTAATTGATAACCACACAAATTTTCCAGAACAGAGTCTATGAGTTATGCTCTATAGAAAAACTTTCCTGCCATTCTGATTCTTTCAGTATATAATTGGAGGAAGGAGGAAAAAATACTGGCATACGGTCGGCGATATGGGGAATAGATGGTAATGAGTGCCATGCGAAGAGATCGGTTTTTACAATTTGGTGTCTCTTTCTTGTTGCAAATAATGAAACTATTGATTATAACGACAAATGTTACAAGATCAGACTGTTAACCGATCGTAACGAACAATATTACGTTCCGGAATGCAAACTGAACTATGACGAGTCGAGGGTCAAAGGGAAGCTGATTCGTTTTGGTTACAAGGTGTGGTGTCTCAACACTAAATGCAAGATCTGGTGAATTTCAACATGTTCCAAGGATTCAACCCCAAAGCAAATAAAGATTATTATAAATTCTTTGGAGCCTGTGCGGCACCTTTCGCCACAATGTTCGAATAATTAGCCGACGGTAAGTCCAAATTACCTTACAAATTTTACTGCGACAATTTATTTACGAGTTTCCACCTTTTGGCAGATGTAAAGAATCGTGGCTTTGCCATTACCGGAAATTATGCGAAAATCGTATTCCCAAAACCTACCCTACTGCTTCAAGAAATAACACGCAAAAACGCAAGAGAGGTGACATTGAATCGATCCTTGATAGAGAAACTGGTATTATCCTTGTGAGATGTTTAGATAACATTGTTTTAAGCGTGGCGCCAACATATGATGGTATAGGATAGGAATAGCTTGCGACGAGTTATTCACAAGCCTAAAACAAAATTATCCAGGAAGCATGTTTTAGTGAAAAATATAACCATGCAATGGGAGGCACATACCTGATGGACGATAGTATAAATCGCTTTAGAATCGGGCTGAGGACACATAAGTGGTACTGGAGCTTGATTACCTGGATACTACAAAATACATGGGTCCTACACAAGAAATCCAGAAACAAGCTAACACAATTCAGTTCAGGCTACAAATTGTGTTAAATTATTTGACCATATACCGCGTCGCTGCAAGGCAGGATGGCTAATCAGCTAGTTCAGCGTCAAGTACCTCCTCCCATAGGGTTTCAGATGGCACTAGATATGACGGTGTGGAGCATCTACTGGAACCAGTACTCAATAAAGAAAAACATATATGTGCAGGTGAGAGTGCAAATTGACAATTCGTACAAGATGCGTAAAATGCGGAGCTGGTTTGTGCAACAAGTGTAATGTGCATTGTAGGTAGATCATTTGTCGAGGTTTTGGTGTCATTACTGAGGCAGGTAGCGATAGGGGCCTGGCGTTGCCATTTGTCAACATCGGATAATTTCGAATTTCAGGATATCTTATGAATATTTTTGTTGTTTTTAGTTAGTTTTGTTAATTTGTGTTGGTTTTTTTTTGTAACATTTATTCGAAATAAAGATGTTCATAAACTCCGTTCTTCATGGGTTAAGTAACTAAATGTAAACTTGAAGGATATGGTATTCAGTGGAGTCAGAAGTTACTATTGTATCTTTTATTTCTTGCGTTTACTTACCTTACATAGATAATATAATCTGACAGTTTAACTTATCTTTTCTTATCTTTCGGTCTACTTTAGACCTGACGCCCATAAAATTGAATTTTCAGAATTCGAACTCACACCCCTAGTGCCACCGCAATAAGAAGTATCTGAGTAGCGACAGGGTAACTCAAGGAACATTTAACTCTTACTTTTATTTATCCAAAAGGTTTCAATTAGAATCGAATCAATAATTTAAAAAATATAAGGGTTTAAAATGTTGTTAATATTGCAAGACAATTTTGAACATTGTGTAACAAACATAATGTTGGCAGCAAACTTATAGAATTATGTAATGTATTCCATTTTAGTCATCCATGTGAATATTTCCCCAAGTTATTTCTTATAAGGTTGTATTTGGGGGTAACTTGAAAACAATCAATAATAGTTTTAAAAACATTAACAAAAATAAATAAATTATATGGAGACACCAATAATACATAAGCTTGTTTTGAGTCGTATTTGCTCTTTTTAGCATTCATAATGTCTGTTATCCTAATATTGGACCTCAAATCGTGAAAAAGTGCATGCTACATTTGCCACATGACGTCATACGCTTGAGAGATGAGAGTGTTTGTTTATGCGGACGCCTTATCATTGTTTATGTTATCCAAGTAATAAAAACTTTACTATGATGAAGAGAGGTTTGACTAGATTTTAACGGAATTTTGGTGACTAATCAAAAGTCAAATTTGATTATATCGTATCAGCATCGGTTCAAATGACTAAAATAAATTTGAACTAGCTGAAACTAACCGAAAGTTGATTAAACAACTAACCGAAATGAACCAAAAGTAACCAGAAGCACCAAAACGGGCTTAAACGTATCGGAACAGGTCACAAATTTAGTATAAGTTAAATCTAATCGAAACGAACCGAATTTTGGCGACTAACCAAAACTAACCAAAAACATTAAATTTGATTATAACACATCGAAACCGGCTCAAATGACTAACGGAAAAATCCGTGTTTCACTGTAAAAAAGACGTCATAACATCGGCAAAGTGCAAAAAGTGTAGTTACGCTTTCCACCCTGCATGTTTAAAGCAGGCCGCAAACCAGTGTCCACATCGAAGAGCAAGCACTTGATGTAACCTCAAAAGTCGACATTGAAAATCTTGCCGAATTGGTGAAGATACTAAATGAAAAAGTCTAAACATTGGAGGAAAATGAAGGAAAAGCTCAAAAAGAAAAGATAGAAAAGCTAGAAAACATCCAACAAAAAAAAATATACAAAAAAGTGGCGGGACCGCTTTCCCCACTTCTAGTGCCACTCCAATATCATCAGTGTCAACTGTCAAAGTTGTCGAAAATCGAAGGTTATTCTCAGAAGCCCGAAAAATGAGTAGTTCAAATGAACCCAGAAGTCAAAGTCAAAATCTCATGACAGATGTCAGAAATGTGTCTGACGTTGAAGCTTCTGTAACACCTAACCCTACTTCTGAAAATGTAAACATTCGTAATGTAAACAAAACAAGGGAAACTGAAGAAACTACAAATGGAGAAGGAAAAAATTCCTGGACGAGAGTGGGAAAGCGCGGGAAAATCATCCGTGACCGTGATCAACGTGAGAGCAATAACGTTGGTGAGCCCGACATAAGAAAAACACAACGACCAGTACCAATAAAGGGAACCAATGACGATACCCAACTTAAAGCCGCTGAAAA
>MU185223.1:77266-118919 GCA_016904865.1 Pissodes strobi | reverse complement strand
TAACACTAAATTTTGACGCTTTTAATTGTGGTTGCTCTTTGTCGCTTTTATCGCTTATAAAAAATGTATTTCCTGGTTTTCTGATGTACTGAAGTTGGTATATTCTCGCTGTTTATTTAATTTTTGTAGATAGGCTGGGCATTTTCGATCTCTGGCGGTATGCATTCTTTCCTGTAGTCCTAACCGTTTACAATTTGGACAATCTAATTTTTCTGCTAAACAATTATTTGGGTCATGGCTTGCTCCACATTTAAAACAGCACATGTCACTTTTACAGTATTTTGACACATGGCCAAAATAACAACATTTGTAGCACATAGCTAGGTTAATATATTCCTGTACGTATGCTTTTGTTAAGTCAAAAGTAAGGTTTACATTTCTTATTAGCCATTTAAAAATGTCCGGGGGTGTTTGTAGGATCCAGTTTTCTTTGTTGTTATTCCTGCATTTCTTTTTTGCAACAAATGTAATTTTTTCTTTTATATTTTTCCCGAACACAGTCTCAATTTCAGGGTTGTCCTTAATAAACTCCGTGATGAAATTTTCATATTCGTATCCAGAATCTATTCCAGTTATCATTATCATGGGGTTGTCGTTTCTAAGTTCCTTTAATTCTAAGGTATCTTGCTGTTTTAATACTCTCTGTATTCTCTGCCTTTGTACTTCATCGTTACATTGCACAATCAATCCGCCAGTTTTCAGATGTCTAATGCTTTTAAATGATTCATTTGTGCCGGATAGGTTCTTTTTTACTTCCTTTAGAATATTCTCAGTTTTTTCTGGATTTTTTGATTTAATTAAAATTTCATTTGTTCTTTGTTTTGGGGGGGTTATCCATTTTCCTTCTTCTTTAACAATTTCACTACCGTTGGCTTTTGTTGCTAGGATTGAACTGTAAGTTTTTGGTATATTTTGTGTATCTTTTTGTATGTTGTCCCATTCACTTTTTTCCACCTTTTCTTCTGCTTGTTTTTCTATTATCGCGTTTTTCATTTCTATTTGTCCCATTTTGTATACTAGAGCGGTAACTGTTTTATGCAGATTAAAACTTGCGTTCCTTAGTTCCGGCTTATCATTCTTGTCAAATTCCTCCTTGTTCGTAATTGCGTGAATTATTTCCAACTCTTCTAATAGCGTTTTTATGAGCATGTTGGTATTTTCGTACTTTTCAGATTCGGTTAAAGAATAATCTTTACATTTACCATCTTGATTATCCAGTTTATTTTCAGTTTGTCGTTGAATTTTCTTTCTATCCTGTTCTGCTGATGGCGAGACTGTGGGGCTTGTCTCTGTTCTTGGTCTTTTACCTGAAGTTGGGGTTCGTGCCATAACTTTCTTGGGCATAAAAACATTGTCATGGTTATTTTCACCACTGTTCTTATCAAATACCCCTCGTATATTTTCATCTTTACTTGTTGTTGAGCACAAGTCCGAGTTTATTATTTGGTCGTGTTTATCAAGACTATTGTATTCCTTATCATGGAATTCCTTATCGGTTTTCGATCGAACCGCACCGATAATGGTATTTATTTCTTCACGGGAGTAACTAATTGAACCAAGGGAAAAACTTCTTGTTTTTCCTTGCATAGCGGTTTGTGAAGACTTTTTCTTTACACCTGTTTTCTTGCCATCACTTTTATCACTCATATTGTCTATGAACGGAGATTTTCGGACTAATATTACGCGAACTACTAACTAAAAAAGGGGAGTTCGTTTTTAAACACGTCTACTCTACTCGAATTGTATATTTATATTGTATAAACATTTCCATCTTGCCTTAAAAGGGCTCAGATTTTGATGCAAAGAGCTATGAATGCAGTAAATAATGGAGAACTGTCTCAGAGGGAGGCAGAAGATCTTTGTATCTTCATATCTCTGTATGTTGTATTATACATGACTTGCATATTATGCTTATGTCATTGAATTATTGTATATTTATATTGTATAAACATTTCCATCTTGCCTTAAAAGGGCTCAGGTTTTATCTATTTTTAAGGGATGATGAAGACCCTTCAAGTTACATACCCCCATCTCTACTCCCGACACTTTGAAAAATTGTGGAAAAGCTAGTAAAATTAAGGGTCTTTGCGTTTTGCACAGGCATTCCATTATAAGGTCTGAGCAGTTTGGATTTTGGGACTCGAGGGGTACTAACCATGCCATTTTTTTCTTTTCGGAAAAATTATATCTCCAGCTGAATGAGGCTGAAGCGCCTGCATCAGTGTTCTGTCATTTGTCAAAAACGTTCGATTGCGTGAATCACGGAATACTGCTGCAGAAGCCTTAAAGTTTATGTTTAAGAGGTGTTGCTTTGGATTGGCTCAGGTCCTAGCCGGCTCGCTGGCGGATGGTAGTCGTGAGATCGGGTGCCAACGCCTATGGTGGCGACAGCCGGTGTCCCCCCAAGGATCGGTTCTGGGCCCACTGTTGTTCCTAATATATATCAACAAACTCCCCTGCGCAAATGATACCTTTGGCACCACCAAGATATCAAGCTATCTGTGCTTCCAACTTTTTGGTATTAAATGCTTCAAAAACCAACGTTGTTAGCTTTAAACGTGATGATGTTGATATTTCAATTTATGACTTGAGTAGGGGTTTTGCGGTTGTTGTGGGTTCACACACTTACACATACTTATTTTGAGGCTATTTTTAATATAATCCACCATATCATCAGCAACCTCAATATAACCATTGACATTTCTCACAATCAGTGCACTGATTGATCAACGTAACTAGCACATTGACACAAAAAAGTATTGACACCCAAATGTTCAATTCGTTGTACGTCATTCACGGGAGAATTGTAGTTTCTCAGGGTGTAAATTGTACAAGGATCGAAGAGGGCGTTTTGGAGGGCGTATATTGATATTTGTAATAAGACTGTGGTGAAGAAAAAGGTAAAAAATTTGATCCACAAAGATGAATCCTCCACCACCATATAGAACATATCTACAACTTAGGCTGTCATGGTTCTTTTAATTTATGGAAAAAGCAGCTAGAGATAACATAAACCTGAAGTCCTTGCATACTTGACATTTGATCATAATTATTATTCCTTCAAATGTTAAGGTAAAAATTGACCACCTTCAAGGTCACTTTTTAAGGCTTAAAATCAAGAAATTGTATAGGTACTGCAATAGAAAATAACGAATATAACTATGTTTATGTTTAAGAATTTGATAAGGATAATACTACCATTATTCAGATAACATATATTTCTAAATTCATAATTTACTATATAATATTTAAAAACTGATAAAAAAGGCAAGTAGGTGTACAGTTATTTAGATATCTAGATATATATTTTTAAGAAATCTACATTTGCATTTCACCAAAAAATGTGTAGGTGTTGTAGACGAAACTTGTGTTTACTTATTTTCATACGAAATAATTGTTCAAGGAAAAAACATTACTTACCTGTCTTAAACTTAAAATGATGGAAATTTCGTTCAAATCACTTAAGGAATCACCCAAATGAGGGCAAGCATTTTTACTCATTTTCCTAGAAAACAAAAAGTAGTGTAAACTTTTCTGATTGGTACAAATATTATTCTAAATTCATACAAAAGAATAATTCTAGACAGCTGTATCATAATGACAACAATCTTATTTTGCTTGTAAAAAGGATAGTTAAAACATGGGTCATCATAACTTGAAATAATTAAATACTATGTTTATGATGTAGTCATATTATTCAATAATTATCAATTTGGAATGAAACTTAAAACACAGAAGGAGCAATTCGCAATTACTAAAGAGTAGTTAATAACTTACAGGCACTTAAAACCAGACTCGAACAAGATAACAAAGCCATTTTAAACATTATATTTGCGGAGCATTTCAAAATCAAAAATAAATAATAGGCCTAAGTACATAGAAACTGATAACATAACCAATGAGTTGAACAAAAAAAAATATTTGACTGGACTGGAGTAGACCTTTGCGTGTAACCACACTTATACATAATCAAATAATAAAGGGTTAACAATGTTATATGATTTGAGAAAAGTTGCCTAAATAATGTAAAACTTAAAACACATTTTCCTTGTTTGAACACCACAGCAACTATAGAAATGGGAAAACGTACCTACAATATGCAATTTATATTAGTGATTTTATAAATCAAGAATTCTACGGTTAAATTATAACGGGGCAGAATAAATGTCTTATCATTATAATATCCCTTCATTGAAAAATTATTAAATTTATATGAAAAATCACTGACGTTTTATATTTTTCTGCCCGTCACGTTTGTGGATCATGATCATATGGAATCTATCAAAACAAAATTCAAAAACTATTCAAACTTACGTCTACGTAACAGCTTACACAATTTATCCATACATTCGGCAAGTATATATTTTATTCTGGATCCTAAAGAGTCATACCGCCTGACGAGTCCTGGGCTGTGCGTGGTTTACATGAACACATATCTGATACTGATAAATAGTTGTCGTTATGGTCCAGAAGATTGCTTTCAGTGGGCCTCGTGGCTCAGTGGTTAGATGCTGTGTTTCTGATTCGGCGGCCCGGGTTCGATTCCAGTGGCAAGACGTGCTTTTTTTAAGGTTATGTTTGTTAAACGTTTTTTTTTTCTGATTTTGGGCATGCCTTAAGTTAGTTTTGTTTGGCTGCGCCCCGGAGTGAGCGAAGCGAGCGGAAGGCATTGCATGAGGTGAAAGAAAAATAGAAATGTAAACATAAAGATTGTAATGCGCGCGCAGGCCAGAATTCGTCAGTCGGTAGGACTCGTTAGGATCTTTAAGAATAAAATATATGCATTCGGCAATCATCGGCACGTACGTTATTATTGTTGTAACAGAGTTGTATATCCACTATAAATCGGCTCTTAACCCAATTTTTTGTTTTTATCAATAAACTAATATTTCGCTTCACGCATCGCCCACCGCTTGCTTCGCTCCAATCCAAGGCATTGCCTAAAATCAAGAAAAAATAAAAATAAGTACGACAATTAGCCCGAGTCCACATGTATACGTGATCACGAATATCCGTATACGCGAAACGAACACGTTGAATTTTGCCCATCCACATGGAACTTCCGTGATACGCATCCGTATGTTTTGCCATGCGCATCGAGTTACAAACAAGACAAGTGTCTAGCAATAGGGCTTAATTTTCGATGCCACATGCGCAATTGCGAAACAAGAATAATAGGTATTATTATGGCTTTGCAGGGCCTTCCGCTCGCTACGGGGGCTCAATCAATAAGAACTAACCAAAACTAACCTATGGCTAACCAAAAATTAAAAAAATATATATTAATAAAAAAAAACAAACACAACCTTAAAAAAAAAACTTGTGTGTGCTTAAGACAACACGATAGACGTGAAAACTTCAACAAGCGAAGCAGCGGGCAAGCGCATTCACCATTTGGTCCAGTAGAAGGAGCGGTACGTTAAATTTTCTAGCGTGATGGCTCGGTCTCATTCAACCCCCACAAAAAAAGTGCAGAGCGCACCTAAAGAAGTTTTCACTTCAAAAAGGTAAACAAAACATCTGTCGCGACCGACGGGAATCAAACCCGCAGCGCAGGAATGACAGTCAAGCACTCTGCCTACTACACCACCGAGGCGTTGAAGAAGTTTTGCTAGAACGTAAGGACATGGATAATTCCGATATTTTGGTCTTGTTTCGCCATTGCGCATGTGGCATCGAAAAGTACGCCCAATGGCTAGACGCTTTTCAAGGCTAAGGCTAATGACAGAATAGACAGAATGAAGCGAGGCGCAAACCAGAGCGGGGGCGATCGCGGGGGCGGTTCGCGGTGGCGGTGGCGGTAAAATACTGTGCGTGAAAGCGTTCAGTGAAGAACAAATACATGCGCAAGCTTGCGGGTGAAAACGTGACACCAAAAATGTCGAACTCTTATACGGCGAAGCGCGGACATTTCTCCATTGTCGCCATGTAAGAGCTGGACATTCTTGGTGTCACGTTTTTTCCCGTAAGCTTGCGGATCTTTCTTTTTTTCAATCAACGGTGTATGTTAATTAAAGACCGCAAACAGAAGCGATTTGGCAAAAACACGTACAGTATTTTACTGCTACTGTCACCGCCATCGCTCTGGTTTGCGCCTCGCTTAAATCCGCGGTCTTTATACTCGGCTTAAATCATGAAACGAGTAAAAGAGAAAGTTATATAATATAATTATAATGCCATTTGTTTCACAAATACAGTATATGACGTTTGAGGCCAACCTTGTTGAAATCTGATTGTTTTTGAGTAAATCGATTATGTAGATAGGAGCTTTGGGATTTGGGGACCATAATTTAATTATTGCTTCCGGTTAGACTGGAATAACAGACTTAAAAGAGTCATATAGATGTATGGGCGCGTCCGAGAATGGTAAACATTTATCGATATAAATATATCGATAAATTGCAGCACTAAATACGAGTGTCTCGCGACAGCATTGCCGTTGGCTCAGTTGGCTGTCATCAAGGTCTAATGTTACAAACCTACAAAGAAAGGAGATTCTTTGTGAATCTATTCACGGAAACACATGCATGGTGCTGTATATTTCGTAAAAAGTGCATCCAAAGTACGGGCACGTATTACAATAAGTAATATTTCACTTTTCGCATGGTCCTCTGCTCGCTACGGGGGCTCAAGAAAAGGAAGCTAACCAAGGGCTAACCCAAACGTAACCCAAGACATACCCAAAACCAAGAATAAAAACTGTTTAGAAACTTAACCGTAAAAAAAATAAAAAAAAGCAACGGGGTTTGAACCCGAGCCGCCGCTGATAGTCGCCGAATTGAGACCTATCCACCTAACCATCTAAACCACGACGATTCTTGCTGGAAATCGATTGCATGGCGAAAACATCAAATGCAATCGCTCGAGTCAACGCCACCTACACTAGATGACGCTGGAGACGCTTTTACCACAGCTTATTCAATAACCAGCTATTCATCTCTATCGACATCGGAAAGTTGGAGTGTCGGGCACTGCGCTTCCTGACAGTGCCCTTAGCGGTTCAGTTTCACAGTCTCGTGATTTTTCAGGCCATGTAATGACACGAAGCGAACTGAATTTAAAATGAATATTCCCTTCAAAATCCACGACAAATTCGCCCGAAGCTGCGGCTATTGCCCTAAAAAGACCGGAAATTTCGGATTTTTATACAATTTTGCCATTTAAAATCGTTTTCAAAAGGATTTTAGACGATAAAACATCGTATTTTAAATCAACCGAATTGTCAAAAGTATTATTCAGATGCTCAGACGTTTAGAAAAATATTAACTCATGGCCCTCTTCTAAAATTTTCACTTGACTCTCCCAAATCAAAGGATGCCGCCGCAAGATGAGTAGCTGGTTATTGAATAAGCTGTGCTTTTACCTTCATGTCATCCGCCTTTTAAGATCCTTTACACATATAGAGCACTATGTAAAAATCGACATCTCCTATTGGTCGATTCATCTCGTATTACAATTTGTCTTCGTCTTCGTGATGCAATCAATTTGTGGCAAGTGGCAAGAGCTCTCGTGGTTGAGACGGCTGGGTTTCACCTGGACGGTCCGGGTTCAAACCCCGTTGTATTTTTTTAAAGATTATGTTTATAAACAGTT
Organism: Pissodes strobi; assembly: GCA_016904865.1. Taxonomy (NCBI): domain Eukaryota; kingdom Metazoa; phylum Arthropoda; class Insecta; order Coleoptera; family Curculionidae; genus Pissodes; species Pissodes strobi. The sequence goes on along the minus strand of MU185223.1, from coordinate 111,326 downwards.
TTAGTTTGGATTAGCACCTTTTCTTGAGCCCCCGTAGCGAGCGGAGGGCCATGCGGATCGACTAATAGGAGAGGTCGATTTTTTACATAGTGCTCTATTTGTGTAGAGGATCTTAAAACGCATGGCAGCCAACGGCAATGCTGTCGCGAGACACTCATCAATATATCGCTATATGCAAAATATCGATATATCGTTGCCATCCCTAACTATATGTCAAACCTGTCAAAAGAACCCAGGCCCAGAATACAAAATAATAATTAATGATAAAAAAAATAAAAATATTTTATTTATCAAACCAAAACTATAAAAGTCATAAAACCAAAGCTTGTTGTACAGCTGAAGTAAAGTAGATCTAGCAGCTAGACTATTATCCATCCGAAGACGCTAATGATATAAGATAAGATCAAGGATCAAGATCCCCTGAAACCCCTCTCGGTACTTATTCTATGGATAACATTTAACAAAATAAGATACAAAATGTTTGTTTTTCCGAAAATTTTTATTTTCTTTACAATATTTTTTGTTGGAAAAAGTGATACGAGTATTGAAGAGGATTCTGAATCGGGTCGCTATGTTATTGAGGGAAGGGTTTTCCCCTTGGCAGACTATCAAAATGTTAACGCGAATTGGCAAACAGTTACCAGAATACATGTTAATGGTGGCGAATTTATAGGTAAAAATATCTTTTTAAATCATGTCCTCAAAATGAGATCATATTATAACAGGTATATTTAATTATATAAGTGTAGATTGCATATAGCAGATCAGACTTCTAAATTTAAAACAAATTCAAATATAGGTTTTGTTAAACGGGATGGAAGTTTCGTAGTACACAATATACCATCTGGATCCTATATTGTGGAGGTTTTGCATCCAGACTATACTTTTGAGCCCATAAGAGTCGAAATTAATTCAAAAGGCAAATTTAGAGCGAGGAAAGTGAACCATATACAGACCTCACTTGTCAGTCATGTGCCATATCCTCTAAAAATAAAAGCTCTTGGAAAAACAAGGTAGGTTACATTTTATACTTATTAGGTGAGTTTGGCTTGGCAACTATATTTGCATTTGTGACGTCTGTTACTTTAAAGACATTCAGATACATCCACTTGGAGCAAATAGTGCAGTTTCCACATCAAGTTCCACATAACTCGAGTTAACACTCTGTGTTGCCCTTTATCTACCTACTCCAGTTTCCTTGTGCGAAGCCAAACTGACCTATTCCTATTATAGGGTTAAACCAGCTGGATTTATAGATTGACATTACATAATCACAACATACATTTGTTGTGTATAAACATGATGTTCATAATCATAACCAGTTAACTAGGTCTTATTAATTATAATTATCCTCATGTTTCCCAATGTAATTCCTTGAGAACCATGACTTTTACTATTTGATGTCTTAGATGATTGAATATAATTGATTGTGAATGCATATAGACTGTCAGGATTTGTTAGAGCTTCTGAAAATCTGACTTGTTTCAAAAGGCAGCTTCGTTTATGTATGAACTTGAGATGATATGCTGTGTTTCTAATTATTTGTTTATTTCGATTGATTTATACTTTATTATTTATTTATTATTAAATTGAGGGCAGCACCCCATTACAGCATAATAATAATAATAATAAGATTACATCTAACATCTAAGAGTGGTACTAAAACTATATATTATTGTTTAATTTATTTATAAATAAATTTATTATTTTATATTTTTAATAGAATCTCATTTGAGAATTGGGACAGTTTTTGGGGCTACTGTAGCCAATAACTTATTCAATCACTGCTCCAAAAATGAGTCATTAGATACATTTGCAAGTCAAGATGCAGACACCACTATAGACATCATTCTGTTCGCAAAAAGCTTTTGCCCTTGTCTTGAATCTTTGTATTGGAGACGGTTTGTTTCACCTCTGAATATTTCAATGCTGACAAGTGGTAACCAAAAAATTTCAGTTATTTTAAATTATGCTTTGAGTTGTGACTCAGTTTTCTATAGAATTATGCCTCTTTTAAGCCTGACATAAAAATGATATCCTGAACTTTAATTGATAAGTATGGTCTGTGAGAAGGGTGTAGATGTGTTATTTGGTATTTTGAACAGCACCATTCATGACATTTAAAAAAGTGGCTTGAAACACATAATTTGGAAATAGCAGCAGGAACTGGAAGAAAAATCAGTATAGTAGTAGAAGTAGAAGTAGTTTTTATCATGTAGTTACAAATTATGTATCACATATGACAAAAGTTAAAAAAAAATCTACATAAACAATTACTATCAGATAGGTACTTATAATATATCTTAAAAATAGGTATGTACAGACCCCACACATTAAAATAAAGCAATTAAATACTTACATAAAACATGTCAATATATAATAAAAATTATTTATTATTGCTCAAGAAATTATCAAATGCACAAAAGGTATTCCAGGGTAATCTTTTATTTTATCTTTAAACTATTTGTAGGGCAGAACATTATTCCCATAGGAAAAACATTAAAATTTTACTGCCCAGTAACCTGGACCACTCTGGCATCTCTTCAATCACCAGTACAATGACACTAAGTATATTACCCCTATTGTTTCATAATTATGAACATCCTCATGAGTCGCAAACATATGAACATTTACCATGTTTGTTAATTTAATAAACATTGCCTTCAGGGACTCATTTCCTGAAAAAAAAACCTCCAACGTCGCACGGCACAGAGTCACAAGTAATTGGTTTAATGAAAATTTAAAATCCTTGCGGGGTACCTTGGAATGAATATATGCTTTATTGTTTAAAGAAAAAAAAATCTTATGAACAAAGCCGTACTATAAAAAATCAAACTTAACATATAGATAGGAACAGAACAAGTAGGTATAAATTATATTGTATAACACCAACTTTCAAACAACATGACGCATTTACTAATTAATTATTGGTTTCCTTACTTCACTATATTGTTGTCAACTTATATAGCTAGTATCAAAGAATACAAAATGGAATTCAAGGTTATTTTACAGACAAACAAATAAATAAATAGACAAATAAAAGCTTGAGCAAAAACTCGTAAGTCTAGGTACACAAATTAAATCAAATATATGTCATAAAATGTGCCAGCACACATACCTTATAATCTAAAAGCCGCTGACCTGCTCGCACGGAATGGCATACAGACTGCATTTTCGAGCCTGAACCATTCTGTGGCATCACTAGAGGACACGTAATAACTGAACTGAGAACTGAGAAATTGGGAAAAAAGGCGAAAAGACACACGTTGGGCCAATGCACCTAGGCAGAGACAGGCCAAGAGACTCATCTCTTACTCGCCTAACTACACAAAAAAGCTTCTCAAGCTACAAAAAAAATGTGATAAAACTGGTTGTAGACCTTCTCACTGGAGGTAATAATTGTAAATTAGATTTATTTAATATATCACTGTACAGATTGAAAGAGTTCCTTAAGGGGATTTATCAGTGAGACGAGATTCTGACGGCGTGCCTTTCTAGCAAAGGGCAGCTACTCTTCGTTCTCTGTCTAGGCACCGCCCACCGGTTCGATTTAAGTTGTGCGAAAACAACACTGCATTTTACGTTACATCAGCGTGGCAGTCACCGTTCACCGTCGGGCCGTCGACAAGCACTTTACGTGTGCTTGGAGACGGACAGCATCGACAGTCAGGGATAATATGAAAAACTCAAATGAAAAGAAGAAAAAAGTAAAATAATTAATCCCAGGAGAACGGGAAGAGCTACTGGGTCGAAATTTTTATGGTAGGTGCGCCTCATGGGGGGCTACCTTTGACCATATGGGGGACCGGGGCTCTAATTTAAAGGTTATTTTTTGGAAAACCCCGTTGCATCGGGGGGAGGAATTATGCCCCCAGATACCCAAAAATGTTCGAAAAAATGGGAAGAAATTGAAAAAAGTAAAACATTGTTCGGAAACTTATAAAGTATTATAAAACGAAATAAGAAAAAAAATAATTAAAAAAAGGAGAGTTAGACACGCGGTTTTAGGTGAAAAAAGGGCGAAGGAGTTCAGCTACGAGGTCGGGGATGGCAAAAAGGGGGAGAAAAAATACTTTATTAAGAAAATAAAAGTTTAAATGGGAAAAATTGAAAACAAAAGTAAAAAATTGTTCCGAAAGTTAAGAAAAGTATTATAAAATGAAATCTGAAAAAATACTTACAAAAAAAAACTTAGAGAAACGCGGTTTTCGGCGAAAAACAGCAAAGAAGTTCAGGTCGGGGATGGCAAAAATGGAAAGAAAAAAATTATGTATTAAAAAAAAAGCAAAAAAAAAATAAAAAAAGTTTCGAAACCGGGAGCAAAAGTTGCAAAAAAAGCTAAAAAAAATAATAAAAACTCAATTCCCAATATATTTCAGAAGTTTCACTTTTGTTGTGTGCTTCTAAAGCTGAGACGCATAATTTTTTTCATGATTTTACCTTTTATAACTTTTAGATACGGATGCTTATAAAAACCCGTTCTCTTGATTTTTGGCAGTCATTTATTTATTGATAATAAGAAATTATGTTAGATTTGTAATGATAGGTTTTTAATATAATTATAAAAATTATGCATTTCAAATAAGAAATTGGTACCATCATGTCTTTACAAATAATCTAAAAATATACCTACATATAATATAAATCTATATAATAAATATTTAATTATCTCGAGGGGGGTTTCTAATTTTTAGACCTCTTTTAAATCTAGGATCTAGAATTTCTGGAAGACGGTATTAATTAAAAACGTATCAGAAAGGGTTCCATTTTTCTTTCCAGAATAAATCATCCCTCTTTATCTTCAAAAAAATATATATACAGGGTGACAATTTGAAAACGAACAGCATTAATATTGCCTCTACCAATAATTTGGAATGTAAGCAATGGTAGGTACAAACATTTTTAAACGAAGTGTTATGAGACGGTGAATACAATCCATTTTAAAATAATTAGATATTAACTACATTTCATTAATTTGTGAGGTTAAGTATCACAATTTAAAAAAAAGTAAATACAGTTTATGTAGAATTTCATAAAGAACACAAAAATGGTAAAATAAATAGGGGTTGCCATTTAAAATTTTAGGGGTAGGTGTCAGGGGAGTTGAAAGTAGCACGGCAACAAATGCCTTAAAAAAATGTCCCCCTTGATATGTAAATTGACGTGTTTTGCCAAATTTTCATACTATCATTGGTAGAGGCAATATTAAATGCTCTTCGCTTTCAAATTATCACCCTGTATATATGTATCAAATAACGTAAAAAGGCATTGAAATTTGCAAAATTAATATACAAGCCTATTTACAAAAATGCATAATAATATGTCGTAGGCTTCGGATGCAAGCATAATACGGAAGGGATAAAATTTTTGTATGGAGAATTGGGAAATCTTGGCTTACTCCTTACTCCCTATGTGTCATAGTTCATATATGGCTTGCGTAATAAATGATGAGAAAATGGAATCTATGTTTATAAAATATATAAAGCTATCTAAAAACAAAATGTAAAACATACTTTTACTCTTATGCACATATAGATATAGAAGGTAGTTTGGGTTACGTTCCTTTGTTTTTCTCCTGTTCTAGTTACCCTCCGATCCGAGCCCCCCTGTGATTTGTCTATAAAATAAATGATCTGCATTCTGCATTGGCTCCAGGACGAGAACCGAGTGTCCCTAACTAAAATCCCTTGTCATACAATACAATATCCAGTATTTTAGTGAGTAAAGATTAAGGTAGATGCGTATTGTGCGTAACCTTATCCTATAACACACTAACACACAATGCACAACACACTTCTATTTAAATATAATAAAGATATTTGAGAGAGTAAATGTGTTTAGATGATTATAAAAAAATTCCAATAAGTTACGTTAGTCGGTATAATAATATAATCTATAAAAGTATTGCATTATTTAACTCATAACAATTGTTCCTACTCGGGAACAGATGGCTAAATGTGCTAAGCACAAGGCCAAAAAAAATGGAAGGAAAAAATGTGTCGTAGGTCGATTAAGACACTTTAAATTATTCTAAAATAATGATTGATATTGACTTAGAAACAGTTAATAATACTTCGAAAATTTATCAATGTAGGTATATCACGTTACAACAAACATTTTACAAAATTTTTATTTTCGTAAATAGACCGGACCGTCCGGACCGGTGCCACACCTTGTATATAGCTATTTTTATTCTTTTTAACATATTTTATAATAATATAACAAATATCATACGTTTTCTACAAGAAATCCTAATGGAATCCGTAACAGAAAATACCAATATTGCCTTTTGGTTGCTGTTCTTGTATTTGGTAGAAATAAGTGTGATTTTGCTTTAATTACGACTCTCCATTATGTATTGTAGCAAATGTAATTTTTTTCTGCTGAATTGCCTCTTCTGGAGTCATCTTTTCCGCTGTCGAAGAACACTTATCCTCGATTATAGCGTCATCTTGACTTGCCTGGACTACCTGCCAATAAGCAATTATCTATATCCACAAACAAACAGCAAGACATTACTTTTTTATTGTGGTTTCGTATTGTGATATAGCTATTGGTTCTTTTCCTGTGCCATATCTTGTAGCAGTGCTTTCCATAAATTGGGAATATAAAAATATTTTCACAGGATTCTCACAGCGTTTTTCTTAATTTACATACAGCTCCAAAATTGGAGGCTGCCAATGGGAATCTTCTTTCCTGCATCCACAATGGATTGCCAGACTGCTGCCTCGTGTCCCTTCCCATTGTTAAAATTTGTTCCCCTGACTTTGCAAGTTCTGCTAGAAACACTTTCTCTTTAGTTTTATATTGTTCTTCTGTTAGATCAGGTTCAGCGTTAGCTTCGGGTCCATAATCACTATCTGGAGGAGGTGTTTTCGTAGCCTTTCTGAAAAATAATCTTTTTTTCTTTCATTTTGTATCTTCTTATTTTCAGTTTCTCATCAAATCTCTTTATGTAGGCTTTAGGAGTTACCTTTCCAATAGCCTTTCCTATGGTAAGATGGTAGTCACAACAGCATAAATTAAAATAAATTGCGGCAGCTTCGCATCTGTTTTGATAAGATCCTTTTTTTGCTAAAATCAATTATTTTTCCCCCGACACATTTGCAATTCCCGGAACACCTATCACGTATCACACCTATCTCTAACTGTTTTAGAAATATTGACAGTTGACAATCGGCCATGTACCAAGTTTGACCGCCTGTAAACTCTAAACGGCTAAAGATAGAGCATAATGGTTTGCACTTTTCTATCTTGGTTTTTCATAAGCTATTGTTTGACACTAACTTTTTATTTAACCACAGGTTAAATTTAACCGGAACTTTTTAACATCTGGTTAAATAAATATAAAGTTAGCGTTCAACGATAGCTTATGAAAAACCGAGATAGAAAAGAGCAAACCATTTTGCCCTATCTTTAGTCGTTTAGATTGTACAGGGTGTCCCAAATTCGAGCCTCATCATTAGGATCTCGGAAACTAGAAGAGATACGAGGTCGGTTAAATGGAGGCAAAGTTGCGCAATTTGATACTGATCAAAATGCCATCTTAAAAGTTTAAAAATTCCAGATACTTACGAAAATTTTTGGAAAAAACCGAATATTCGCGATTTCATTTTAATTTTTTTATGACTCTATTTAATTAGATGTAACAAAATAAATTTCACATTCTCATTGCTACTTTTTTTGTTCTACAAGATGGTGTTATCAGATTTTTAAACCGACGCGCGACGATTCGTCTTTGAGCTGCCATCATCAACTTTGTTTTTTTTAAATACGGCCCTGGATTTTTTATTACAGATTTTAAGAGCATCTAAAGTCCCAAAACCAATGATGTATCGCACTTGTTCGATAAAATTCATATTAATGGTATTTTCCATAAGACCTCATGTGTTAGAGAGAGACAGAAAACATGTTTTTGGTAAGATTTTACTAGGAAATCATTAAAATGATTTTTGCGAATCAGTGCAATACATCATTGGTTTTGGGACATTAGAAGCTCTTAAAGTCCGTAATAAAAAACCCAGGGCCGTATTTAAAAAAACAAAGTTGATTATGGCAGCTCAAAGACGAAACGTCGATGTGAAAATTGATAACACCGTCTTCTAGAACAGAAAAAGTAGCAATGAGAATGGGAAATTTATTTTGTTATAACTATTCAAATAGAGTCATAAAAAAATAAAAATGAAATCACGAATATTCGGTTTTTTCTAAATATCTTCGGAAGTATTCGGAATTTTTTAAGTTTTAAGGCGGCATTTTGATCAGCATCAAATTCCGCAACTTTGTCTCTATTTAACCGACCTCGTATCTCTTCTAGTTTCCTAGATCCCAATGATGAGGCTCGAATTTGGGACACCCTGTACAGGCTGTCAAGCTTGGTAGATGGTGACAGTGAATATTTCGGTATGAACATTATTCACTAAATGTGTCTAGAATTTTATGCAGAATCTAAATGTGCAATAATATACAAGGCATTCCATAAAAATAAGTCAAAAAAAAACGAACGACAGGATTTTATAAAGCACCCTGTATAATTGAAAATATTTTCACAATATGCACCACAACATATCTTACAATTTTTGTATTTATTTTTTTTTATCCCTATAGTTAAGAGAGATACAGGACTTTGTTTCACTAATGGACCACCTATATCTGGGAAAAGTTTGAGCAGCGGCTAAATATCATTTAGACAAAGTCACGAAATAAATATTAATGCCAAATATTATATTTCTGGAAACTGGTTTCGCCCAGCGAGCGATCGCCCGACTGGCCGAAGATCAGGTTGTAAACGACAGACACACAGCACGTGGCCTCGCGCCGCTGCCAGCTTTTACCAGAAGAAATAATTCTAAATAAATTCATGTGTTTGCGCGACAAGGGGGCGTGTCGAATCAGCGATTTTGGCTCAAAATCTTTATTCCAGGATTATGGACCAACTATTTGATGGAAAATTTATTTTCTTTTATCAATATGTCTAAATTATGATCCACTAGGGCCGTACAGACTTATTTTTTTTGTTATTTTTTTCCCCTAATATATTAAAAATTAAAATTAAGATATTCAATTTTTTATCACTGTACTGCCCTAGATACGGTAATTCTAAACGAGTTTTATACTTGGCTGTTTTTCACTATTATGTATATTAACGAAGAAAATCGGGAACGAAAAAAATACTGCTGATGAATCCCCTTAAAAATGACAATAATAATGTGGTTTGTTGATTGCTTTGCATTGGCTATAAGTATTTTGTTTTTGTATTTTATTGTTCTGATCAAGTATTTGTCAGTTTTATTCTATTTTGGATTTTATCAATTACCTTTTTATGTATTATTAGTTATCCTTTTTAGTTGAAGTTATAGTGTCTATCCTGATTCTGTAACTGATTGGGATATGCCCGTGTGTTTGAAATAAATAAATAAATAAAGAAAATGGGGAAAACCACTGACGAACAATGCAGATTCTGCCAAACTATGGCTGAAACGTCAGAGCACTTACTCTGCGAATGTCAGGCACTGACTCGTCAAAGGTTGAGGCATCTCGAAAATGCCCTTGTGGCACAAAAGCTCAACCCTCGAAATATTCTGAGATTCTCGGAGGAGATAGGAATTTTCGTGTAAAATAGAAGGGTCTACACAAAAGATTAATTCTGGTCGACGTGTTGAGGGGCAAATCTTGCCAAGCGACCCCTTTACCTATCATACCATACCACACCATACTCAAAAGTTATGTGACTTAATATTTTGAAACATATGTATTTAACCATTTCTTTAACTTAAATTAAAAATGGCATTTAATTTTCCCTAGTTTTGCGTTGTACTTTGCCAATTTGCCTTCAGCTCTGTTTCTGACGCATTATAATTGTGATAGGCATCATTTTACACGCCTTCTTTTTTTTTGTTGATTTATTAATAGGACTGTAATTTACGTTTATTTTATGTTATTATGTTTCAGTTTTATTTTTTGTATTATTTAAAAGATGATAGAAGAACAATCCATATTATGGTTTCCTTTTCTGTTTGATATTAAAAAACCGCCTATCTTTACTGCTAATAAAAATTACGCTATTATTGTGTCAGTGACAATGCTTTCATAAGGTAATGCCCATAGCCAAAATTTCATAGTTACACCACTGAAAGTGTTAAAACTTAAATTTAAATTTTCTAGCAGACCAATGAAATTAATGTGCTCAGTTGGTATGACTAGCTGGAAGGTATGAAAGCTATAAAACGCAACCACTTTTTTGAATGTTTTCCTACAATTTCTATTTGTAACCATGCATTAGGGGAATAAATACTCTCAGTTCCCCAAACTGACCAAACTCACTGGCGCTTTCTAAACTAATCAATCTTTTCAGGTATTTCCAGGTTCGAGAACAATGGCGAATTACAGATTTTCTTTTTAATCCTATGATTATGATGATGTTGTTCCCTGTACTTCTTATAATGATCCTTCCTAAACTCATGAATGACCCAGAAACTAAGAAAGATTTAGAGCAAATCCAAAAAATGACAAAGTTTGAGGTGCCTCAGATGTCGGATGCTGTTAGTAACTTTTTAGCTGGCAATACATCCCAGCCTATATCTAAGGAGAGTTACAAGGAAAAGGAAAGCAAGAAAGGACAAAAACCCAGAAAACGCCTTGTTACCAAAGATTAATTTTAGGTAGATAAGAACTATTTTATTTATTGTTTTTGGTGGTTTTTGCTGACAATTGATTGAGTATCAATATTTCATGCTGTTGTCACTCCCAGCAGTCTTATTAAGACCGATGTAATAAATGAAACTGTTGGTGCAACTAAGAAATTTTTTTTCCATATTATGAAGTTTTATTTGTTACCTACCTCAGTGGTGGCTCGTGGGGCTCAGTAGAGGTGGGCAAAATAATCGATTATATATGCAATTTGGTTATCTTGAAAAATAATATTTAAAGTATCGTAAAAAATATCGAGTGAAACCTTATCAGCAGATAAAGCAAACAACAACAACAACAAAAGTAGTTCTGTGTGGTGCCTACAATTTAAGCTGAAATAAATATAAACCGTACCAGTGGCCCAGATAAAGCCACACCAGATGCGAAACCTCCCGCCTAACGCATGAAACAAGAATTCGTTTAAAGCTCCGTCTCCTTGAGATGGCCAGCCATCCCAAGAAATAGTCAGGGCAAGCTCTAGTGTGATTCTAAACGCGAGCCACGCGAGTCTTTTCGTTTATTCCGAGAGCGTTACGAAAAATAATTAATCTATATTTTATTTTTGTTAAAAATGCCTGGTTATAAGTACCTTTATTTGAATTGTTCTACTAGAAGCGGTAGCGAAAAATCATTATTTAAATTACCTCGCGATCCTGAAAGGTATGTATAAATGTTGTTTAATGCACATTCCAGCACACTTATTTCCAAAATTATTGCATATTCTAAAATCGAATGAGCACGAAATCCAATTAAATCTGAAAACTGGCAGATGCAATGTTATAGTTAAATCTTTTTTAAATCCAACTAATGTTATACAGTGTCCGCCAGAATATTGGCCACATATGGGAAATTTTTTTATTATTTAGATATCGGAACTTTTGTTTTAATCGATCAGTTCTGCATGTCTGACAATCTAAAAATGTATTTTAACAATAAAAATGTTTCTGTTTTCCTAGTATAGTGCCTCAAATCGTGAAAAAGTGCATGCTACATTTGCCACATTCATGACGTCATACGCGTGAGAGATCGTGTTAGTTTGTTTATTTAAACCTAAATTTGATTATAACGTATCGTAATCGGTTCAAATGACTAGAATAAATTGGAACTAACTGAAACTAACCGAAAGTTTATTGAACAAGTAGCCAAAACTAACCAAAAGCACCAAAACGAGCTAAAACGTATCGGAACAGATTACAAATATTAAAGTAAGATAAAACGAATCGAATTTTTGCGACTAACTAAAACTAACCGAAAACATTAAAACATTAAATTTGATTATAACGTATCGGAATCGGTTCAAGTGACTAAAATAATTTGAAACTCACTGAAAGTAACCGAAAGTTATTGATAGAATGACCAACCAAAACTAACCAAAGGTAACTAAAAGCACTAAATGGGCTAAAACTTATCAGAACATATTACAAATGTTGTTAAAACTAACCTAAATTAACCGAATTTTGGCGACTAACCAAAACTAACCAAACACATTAAAATTGCTTATAACGTACCGGAGCCGGTTCAAATGACTAAAATATATTAAAACTAACTGAACTTTACCAAACGTTAATTGAACGACTAACCAAAAGTTACCAAAAGCACCAAAATGGGTTAAAACGCATCGAAAGAGATTTAAAATATTGAAGTAAGTTCAAACTAACCCAAATTAACCGCTTTTTAGTAACTAACCAAAACTAACCAAAAACATTACAATGTCTCGGTACCGGTTAAAATGACTAATATATATTGGAACTAACTGAATTTTACCTAAAGTTGATTGAACGACTAACCAAAACTTACTAAAAGTAAGTAAAAGCATCAAATCGGGCTAAAATGTATCGAAATAGATTAAAAATATTAAAACTAATCCAAATTAACCGAATTTTGGTGACTAACCAAAAATAATCAAAAACAACCAAAAACACTAAAATTGTTTATAACGTATCGGAACTGGTTAAAACGATTACAATAAATAAAAACTAACATAAATTAACTGACAGTTAATTGAACGACTAACCAAGACTAACCAAGGCTAACCAAAAGCACCAGAAAGAGCTAAAACTTATTGGAACATATTAAAAATAAACATATTAAGGTAAGTTGAAATAAACTTTAATTCACCAAATTTTAGCGACTAACTAAAATTAACCAAGACATTAAAATTGGTTATGACGTACCGGATCCGGTTCGAATGACTGAAATGAATTAAAACTAACTAAAACTAACCGAAAACTGATTGAATGACTAACCAAAACTAATCAAAAGTAAGCATAAACACCAAAAAGGGCTAAAACGTATCGCAACTGATTAAAGGTATTAAAATAAGTAACTAACCCAAATGAACCGAATTTTGACGACTAACTAAAATTAACCAAAAACGTTTAAATTGGTTATAACGTATCGGAACCTGTTCAATTGACCAGAAAAATTAGAACTGGCTGAAAGTCTCCGAACGTTGATTGAATGACTAACAAAAACTACCCAAAAGTAACTAAAAGCAACAAAACGTATCGAAATACATTAAAACTATGGAAGTAGGCTAAAACTAACACAAATGAACAGAATTTTGGTGACTAACCAAAAGCACTAAAATTGGGTATAACGTATCGGAACTGGTTCAAATGACTAAAATAAATTAAAACTAACTGAAAATTAGCCTTACTTACTTTCAGTTAGTTCCAATTTATTTTCGTCATTTGAACCGGTTTAAATGTTTTTGGTCAATTTAAGTTAGTCTCCAGACTTCGGTTAAATTCAACTTACTTTAATAGTTTTAATCTGTGCCGATACGTTTTAGCCCTTTTTGGTGCTTTTGGAGACTTTTGGTTAGTCGTTGAATCAATTTTCGGTTGATTTTAGTTATTTTTAAATTATTTTAGTCATTTGAACCAGTTCCAATACGTTATAACCAATTTTGATGCTTTTGGTTAGTTTAGGTTCGTCGCCAATATTCGGTTAATTTGGGTTAGTTTTAATTTACTTTAATATTTTCAATCTGTTCCGATACATTTTAGCCCGTTTTGGTGCTTTTATTTGCTTTTGGTTAGTTATTCAATCAACTTTCGGTTACTTCTAGCTAGTTCCAATTTATATCAGTGGTTTGAAGTGGTTCTGATATGTTTTAATCAAATTTAATGATTTGGTTAGTTTTAGTTAGTTCTTAAAATTTGGCTCGTTTTGGTTAGTTTTAACTTATTTTAATGATTGTAACGTGTTTCGATGCGTTTTAGCCTGTTTTGGTGCTTTTGGTTACTTTTGGTTAGTCATTCAATCAACTGTCGGTTAGTTTCAGTTAGTTTCAATTTATTTTCGTTATTTAAACCGGTTGCGATACGTTATATCCAGTTTAAATATTTTTGGTCTATTTAAGTTAGTCTCCAGACTTCGGTTAAATTCAACTTGTTTTAATATTTTTAATCTGTGCCGATACGTTTTAGCCCTTTTTAGTGCTTTTGAATACTTTTGGTTAGTTTTGGTTAGTCGTTCAATCAACTTTCGGTTGATTTCAATTAGTTTTAAATTATTTTAGTCAACTGAACCAGTTCCGATACGTTATATTCAATTTTAATGTTTTAGGTTAGTTTAGGTTAGTCGCCAATATTCGGCTAATTTGGGTTAGTTTTAATTTACTTTAATATTTTGAATCTGTTCTGATACATTTTAGCTCGTTTTGGTACTTTTATTTGCTTTTGGTTAGTTTTGGTTAGTTATTCAATCAAATTTGGTTACTTTTGGCTAGTTCCAATGTATATTAGTCGTTTGAATCGGTTGCGATATGTTTTAATAAAGTTTAATGTTTTTGGTTAGTTTTGGTTAGTTGGTTTGGCTCGTTTTGATTAGTTTTAACTTATTTCAATGTTTGTAACCTGTTGCGATACGTTTTAGCCCGTTTTGGTGCTTTTGGTTACTTTTGGTTGGCGGTTCAATCAACTTTCGGTTAGTTTCAGTTAGTTCCATTTTATTTTAGTCATTTGAACCGGTTCCGATACCTTATGATCAAATTTAAGTTTAAATAAACAAACTAACATGATCTCTCACTCGTATGACGTCATGTGGCAAATGTAGCATGGACTTTTTCCCTATTTGAGGCCCTATATTAGGATAGCAGAAACATTTTCAATGTTAAAATAACCTTAAATCGGCATACATAGCGTATTAAGGGAATTTCTGTAAAAAAGTCAGAGCAGCCATAATATCACAAGATTTCCTTGACCGCCAGTTGGGAAAAGAAAGTGAATGGCTACTGCAAATTTTTATTTTTCCTGAACCAGTCCACAACAAACACGTTCTCATTCAATTGGTGCAGACCAACTATTTTAATTTTGAAGAACAAATGTATAATCATACCCAGATTATTTGGTGCAGGCCGCGTATAACTGCCACGTCAAGGTTAAAATTGGCTGACGAGGAATTTGTCGATCTTTTCCATCTGGTGTGGGTTTATCTGGGCCAGTGGCGTGGTGTTACCAAGGCCTGATATGATCAATAAGTAAAAATGAAAAATGGAATGTTCAATATGTAAAAGAATTCAGCAACCGGCAAAGGATAATAAAAACCCCTGTTTCCCTTGTGATACATGCAAAAGAATTGTTTGTTCAGACTGCAGCGAACTCACTCCATCTGAATTAAGATGCATGCCATTACAAAAAAGAACTCTGAAATTTTGTTGCAAAAAATGCAAAAGCTCTGAAATAATGGAAATCTTACAAAAAACAATCGAAGACAAGGCAAGAATTATTAAAGATCAAGAAACTATAATACAACTACTACAAGAAAAAATTAATAACACAGAAAAGCAACAAAACACTCCATTGTATTCCACAGTCCTAAGAAATGAGAGTGTGAAAGTATCAAACAATTTCCCAAAAATAATGTTAAAGACAAAACAGAATCAAAGTACTGATCAAACAGTGAAAGATATGAATACAAACATCAACCCAGTGGAACTAAAACTTGGTATCACTAATGTAAAAAAAACAAAAAATGGATCAGTAATTGTAAACTGTCAAACAAAACAAGAAATTGAAACACTAAAAATTGAAATGGAAAATAAGCTTCAAAATGCATATGAGGTACAACTAACAAAAATGAGACAACCAAGGATTAAAATAATCAACTTTAATCAAGAAATGGCAGCAGATCAGATCCAAAATTCTTTAATACGACAAAATCAGTTAAAAGGGGAAGTAAAGGTTGTCTATATTAAAAATACAAGGCAAGGCCCAAGGACGATCATCTGTGAATGTTCACCTCAAGCATATTATGAAATAATGTCTATGAAAAAAGTATGTATCGGCTGGGAGAGACATATGGTTTACGAAGATTTAAGTGTCCCAAAATGTTTCAACTGCCAGGGTTTTTACCACAAGAAGGACAACTGTACATTTAAAACCGTTTGTGCCAATTGCTCAGAAGAACATCATATAAGCCAATGCAATAATCAGATTCCCACGTGTAAAAACTGTATCATGTCGAACCAAAAATACAAAACGAAGTATGAAGTTGATCATAAATGTGATAGTCGAGAGTGTCCAAGCTTGGCCTACCACACTGCTATCCTTAAAGGTAAAACCAATTATAATTTATAACTAATGGATATAGACGAAGAAAATATATTAAATGAACTCGAAAATGAAATATTTGAAGATAGAAAAATGAAGTCAGAAAATATGGAACAGTTTACTAAAAGGTTTGAACTCTTGAAGAGCAGCACGCACTTTAACATTCTACACCTTAATATAAGAAGTGCTTTTAAGAACTTTGATGAGTTTCTGATATCAGATCACTTTCCGGTGTATTTGTCCATAAACAGCATATATAACCCTTTGGCTAAAAAAAAGATAACTTATAAACAGATTAAAAACTTTGATAGTGAAGCGTTTCACGATTTACTATCAAGAACGCAATGGAATATAGTACTTTCGCTTAAGAACTCATCACTAGCTTATGACAAATTCATGGACATATTGACTAGCCTAATAAATCAATGTACAACCACAAAGAATATAAAAGTAAAAGAAAATAAAAAGATTAAACCATGGATTACCGAAGGAATAATAATTTCGATTAAACATAGGGACAAATTAAAAAAACAGGTAAATAAAAACAAACAAAACATAGAACTTTTTAATAACTATAAAAACTACAGAAATCAACTTAATAGAATTATATCGACTGTCAAATCCAATTATTATGCAAACATTTTAGAAAACAATAAAGACATAAAAAAATTTTATAAAGTTTTAAAAGAGGCGACAAATGAGAACACTAGTAAGACAGTAGAAGAAATGAATATTGTGAATAATGAAACAAATGATACTTTCTCTTGTGCTAAAGACATGGCTAATTATTGTAATAAATACTTTGCAGAAGTCGGCGTAAAATTAGCAGAAAAAATTGATAAACCCCCTACTAACTATAAAATAAATTACCCACAAATAAAAGAATCTATGTTTTTAAAACCGGTTGACGAAAATGAAATTATCTCCCTTATCAAAACTTTAAAAGAAAATAGTTCTCCCGGATTTGATCAAATAACATCGAAATTAGTAAAAAAATATCACAACTTTCTCTCAACACCTCTTGCTCACATAATTAATCTAATATTTCAAAGTGGAGAAATCCCAGAACAACTCAAAATATCAATAATTTCTCCAATATATAAAAATGGTAATAAAACCCACATAGCGAACTATCGGCCCATCAGTCTTATAAATACCACAACAAAAAATCTTTGAGAAATGTTTAAAGGTGAGATTGAGTGATTATTTGACAAAACATAATATACTAAGTGAAAACCAATATGGGTTTAGACAAAACACGAGCACATGTGATGCAATGTTTGAACTGGTAAATCAAATTAAAATCAACTTAGATAAAGGCAGCAAGTGTGTGGTAGTGTTTCTTGATCTGGCAAAGGCTTTTGACACGGTACCTCATGAGGCTCTTTTAAGTGTCCTTGAACATTATGGGGTGAGGGGTATTGTGCTGAAACTTTTAAAGAATTATCTATTTCAAAGAAAACAAATGGTTAAAATAAAAAATACTGAGTGACCCGGAGGAAGTAAGGGTGGGCGTCCCCCAGGGAACTGTTCTTGGACCAGTCTTGTTCTTGGTATATATAAACTCATTATTAAAAACTAAGGTTGATGGAACAGTAATTTCATACGCAGATGACACTGTTATAATTTTTAATGACAACACTTGGGAAGATATAAAGATCAAAGCACAACAGGGCATTAGTAGAATAAAAAACTGGTTAGATTATCATAGACTCTCCTTAAATATTAGCAAAACAACGTTTATAGCATTCTCAATAACAAACATTAATCGACCAAAATTTAACTTACAAATAAATAATAACTTTGAAATAAACATGTCTGAAAAAACGAAATATCTAGGAATCATGATTGACCAAAATCTCAAATGGAATGAACAAATAAAATCTCTTGTAATTAAATTACGAAGATTTATACACAAATTTTATGAATTAAGAAAGTTTATGAACCGTAAACAACTTATAATGATTTATAGGTCGCTGATAGAGTCAATCCTTCGATATGGCATGGTTGTTTGGGGGGGTGCGTATGGTGCAGCCTTACAGCCTCTTAGAGTTATACAAAATCGCATTGTTAAAACTATGTTCAGAAAACCATCACTTTATCCGACAGCTCTCCTTTACAACAGTGAAATACTGAACATAAGAACACTGTATCTATACTTGTGTTGTATTTTCATATATGGAAAGCCGCTTTTAAGAGTCACTGCCAAACATTCTCATAACACAAGAGCTGGTTCAAATAACCGCTTGATGACACCAACGTGTCAGCGTGATGCCAGCCAACGTTATGTTACCACGGTTGCTCCCAAAATTCATAACAAGCTCCCGAGGAACATAACAAATATAACCACAGTACATAAATTTCGATCAAGGGCTAAACAATATATCGCTGGAAATTTGGATTTATTTAGGGATATTCTGTAACAAATGGAACACATTTTAATAATTAATTAATTTATTCACCACATGTCATACGGTGATTATATGGATATATTTTGATTGTATGGATATATTTTAGTTTTAGTTGTTTTTGTATTGTAGCACATACAGGTGCATGCACCTAGGTGCTCAGTCATCATTCATTATCTGTAAATTGTTAGTAACTTTAATGTTAAACTGTAAATGTATAGTATGTAATAATAAATAATAATGGTATTGATAAAATTCTCACTATTTTTGTCATTATAAAGCTCATGTAAAATTGCTTTTCGATAGAAATTAAAGAAAGTGAAGTTAATCTGCTCTGAGACATAGAGTTTCGAGTAAAAGAAATGATTCGCTTTAACGCTGAAAAATTTCTTTCAACTGACACAGAACTCGCTGGCATAGACGCAATTAAAACAAATAAAGTAAATGCTTCTGAAAATATTTCGCATAAATCATTATCAATAAAACGTTTTAAAATTCCATCCAGTCGCAATTTTGCAAAATCTTTATCTGCATAAATAACGCTTAGTTCATTTTTGAGTTTCTGTTTATCATAAAAAAATATCAGGAAATTGGGTCACTAGTTTATTTACTAAAGGGGCAGGAAAATTATTGTTAAAAATATCGAACTGAGAAGTGTCTGCTAGTGAAAAGAAAACAAGATCGCTAAAATCTTGAAATTGAATTTCTATCTGATTTATAATATCCAAAATTTCAAAATATAAAGCCCGAAATGTCGTATTTTCGTTGTTGTTAATTTCAAAACTAATTCTTTTTTTAGGTGTTTCGAAAACTTCATTGTTGCCTATTCTATCTTTTCATAAAATGTAAAGTGTTATTTAAATTTTGATGTGACCGTTGTCGTTTTGATGTAGTTTGTGCCTCTTGTATATATGTTCTTTTGTTCCAACTGACAAGTAACACTGATGATGGCTATGGCCGAAAGCGCTCTGTTACGCTGATTTAGATGCCCTTTTGGATTAAATTTATGCATGGAATACAAAAGTTTTTCATTTAGTATATTCTATCTTTGCAAAATTATACAATTTTTCAAACTCCGTGTCATTTCTTAAATTTTTAGTTCGGTTTAATGCTATTTGAATTTGTTTTTGACAGTAAATTATGTCCAGGGTTTTCTTTTGCAAGATAGTAAATAATATGTCAGTAATATTGAAAATTTCGTTATAGACATTAGTTAAAAAAGCAAAATCCATAAAACAAATTTTTTTTTAAATATCCTCTAGCACCATGTGCTGACTGCACCTGACGTGACATCATCGCTAATTTTTGAAATTACTGTTTACATTTTACATCACGTTTTTCTATTAAAGTTAAAAGGTAAGCAAGTAAATATTTTAATTAAAAACAAGCCTAACACCGGAGAGTCGTGTTTGAAAAACCCGGCTCCGGGAGTGGAGTCGTAGAGCGCCACCAGTTCTTACCAACTAAACTGGAAAAGCTCCGCTGGTGTTGTGCGGGGTTGTTAGGCACGCTTATCAAACAAAGAAACTCAATCTTAACTTAACAAGAAACACAATCTAAATTTACGGATCAATTTATTAGCTGCAATTTTTGCAATTTAAAGGAGACAAGGATTTTTATTTATAAGAATACTTTAGAAAATATATTATAAGCTATTTCAAAGACTATTAAGTAATTAATTATGGTTTCTATATGGGATACTATAGGCAAATCGCATACAGGAAATTTGAATTTTTTGAATTGCTTTTTTGGTGTTTGCATACAAAGAGCTACCATATACCACATCACCGTAATCGAATAAGGATAACACAAGGCTCTCACAAAGTAGATATTTTTGTTCCGTGGACAGGTTCCGTTTAAGTTTAAAAAGGTTTTTCAGGCGTAAATAGGCTGCTCTAATTTTCTTTTTCACATGGGGTTCAACAGAGAGAGAACTGTCAAATATGATTCCTAAATTTTTTGCCTCTGAAACAATTGGAACTGGGGTGTTATTTATATGAATATTTATACGATCTTCAAGATTTTGCCTTAAATTATTATTCGAACACATCAAAAGAATTTTAGATTTTTCAGCATTTAATTTAAGGTTGTGATTTTTTGCCGCAGTTTTCTAGATTCATTAAATCGAACTGAAACTTAGGTTGAAATGAATTATTACTATCTTCAATAGAAACTGGAATATACAGTTGTGAGTCGTCAGCATACTGCTGCAATCTGGAATGTTTTACAGCTTTACACATGTCTGACACGTAGAGTGAAAAAAGTAAGGTTGACAGTATAGAACCTTGTGGTACGCCTTGATTTGATTGTCTAAACTCTGAACATTGTTTTTCTAACTGTAGGACTGTCATAACACAACTTTCACGATTACATAGATATTCTTTAAAGAAGTTAATACCATATTCAGAGATTCCAAAATACCTCAGTTTAACCAACAACATTTCGTGATTAAGTGTGTCGAATGCCTTACTAAAGTCGAGCAAGGCCACACATGTCGCTTGATTTTGCTCTTCATTCACTCTTACGTCATTTAATATTTTAACTAAGCCCTACGGTATGTGGGATGACTGTAGAGCCAGTCGGAACCATGCCATTAGGACTCTTGAAGAAACGGCGACTTTTGAAAAAGGGCGGCGTCGGTTACGAATGCTGGACAAAATTAAGCAGACTGTGAAATGTGAGCGGCAGGAATGCTAGAAGCATAGAATATTTGAATTGAAGGATCTCGATGACATACATGGCAAAGTAGGGAAGACACTTTGGAAGACGATGAAATACATGGCAAAGTGGGGAAGAAATAAAATGCCCTCAGAATCATCATAAGTTCTTTCTAAATCCTGACTGGCAATCGGGAATCAAATTATAAGTTTCAACAAAATTAGAAATCTGGTTGTAGATATGTTTTTCAAACACTTTGGATACTGCAGGTAATATACTGATTGGTCTTAAATTCTTGTATTCTTTAGGTACTGAGTTTTTTGCAATAGGTTTAATTATAGCTTTTTTCCATAAATTTTGATATTTTTGCTTAAGTATGCACTCATTAATTATATGTAACAACGGATTTAAGCAAAATCGAGAACAAAGTTTAATGTCTTTAATTGAGATACCATCAATTCCCACGGCATTGGATTTTATTGAGGAGATTATTTTAGTTAAATTAGAGAATATTCAAGAAGTTGAAATGTTAACACTTCATTACAAGCTAAATTATTTTTATAGTAATCTATTGCTTCTCTACTTACTGTATCCGGAAGGGCATTAATACTATTAAAGAATTTATGAATTTCGGTTGGATTTAATAGATTATTTGGTATAGAATTTTAATTTTTATTTTTTGTTAAATGAAGTTTGTCTGCTACTCCCCAAAAATCCTTTCCTTTTTTTATCCGACAGTTCATTAAAAAAGGTAATTTTTTCTCTAATGGTTGCGTGTTTTGTGTAGTTTCTTAGTTCTCTATAATACTGCAAATGCGCTGGAGATTTAGTTTTTAAATATTTTTTATGAGCTCGGTCCCTGGGTTTGATTAAAGTTTTTATATTTTGTGTTATCCAAGGACAAAATGGTTTTTCCTTGATTCTTTTAGTTTTAATAGGTGCATGTCTATTTAGGATTGTCAAAATGTTTCTGTTAAAAAAGTCAACTTTTTCATTAATATCAATCATGCGGTACATCTCGTGCCAGGGAATAAGCTCCCCATCATTACAAAAATGTTCGATGTTTATTTTGTCATAATCTCGAAATGAAATATATTTTTCTATCGTCTTTATATTTTCAAATTTAAAAATCGAAAAAATTATATTATGATCTGATATGGTATCTGAGATGGGCACCGATAATGACTTTAAAGTATTATAACGATTCGATACGAGGAATAATTCTAAGATAATAAACGACTTAGTTCTCGACGGCGGAAGCCATAATTAATGAGCTGAAATTAAGATTTTCAAGTAATGCTAGGAAATACTCCTACGAAAATGACAAACCTTCAAAAATCTAAATCGAAAGCAACAATTACGGGAGGATAGCCCATTCCTACTACCATTCAGGGCCACCAACCGAATATTACAAAAGCTACAACCGGCCGCGTGAAAAGAAGAAAAGATAAATATACATATCTCAAAGCGAATCAGACGTCCCAGAAAGTTATCAGAAGTTAAGAAATATTCAAACCGAAAATAAAATATGAATTTGACGGATCTAATGAGGCTTTACAGTAGGCTTTATTATCCCAACTCTTAAAAATATAGAACGGTTTGCTGGCCGTTCTACGGTAATGTAATATAAATTAAGCAAAGTTATACTAACAACCTAATATCCTATTTTAGTGATTTGATCAAACCTAAGCGATCTGTGGTTCGCTTATCAACTAAAATAAATATAGTCACAGAGTGCCTGAGCGCTACATAAGAGAAAGGGATGATCAAAACAGCTACTCAAGGCCACAACAGTGTTATAAAAGCCAGTACAAATATATCATTAACCTATATGTAGAATAAAATTAATTTACATTAATAAATGTGGCAACCTTAAGCTTATTGACAACAAATCGAATCAATAAATTTAGAATTAATTAACCGAAGAGGTCAATACTCAATAATTCTTACCGCAAAATATAGTATCTTTTGTTGCTAAATGTAGCATATAAAATGAACTTTAAAATCTTTTACACTGGCCAAATCAGACTGTTATAATTTTCCCACTCCGAATAAGCAATACTTACAGTTAGATCTAGAGGACCAACGAGTTTCGCATGACCTGTGATTTTTTTTCCTGTTACTGAAGTTAAGACAAAAGTTCTTTTAGCAGAGCTGTTAAAAAAAGATGGAATAGGAGTATGTGTTTGAAAATAAATTCGACACTTTTTTATACATCTAGATCCGTTCTGTAGAACTAAATTGAGTCTAAGAGCACAAAAGTGAGTAAAAAAGGCGTTGGGAGCATCTTGCTTAACTTTCATTTGGAGGCCGTTAAGAGATCCTGCCATAACAGTGGCACCGTCGTAACACTGCGCTACTATTTTTTTTTTTTAGTTTAATATTTAAAACATTTTTGAGATTATGATGCGTTCGTAATAAAAAAAAATAGCGTATGATATACGTGTATAAGAGACCTTTAAAGCCCTTGCGACTTACAAAAACACTCCGCTGCGCGTCGTGTTTTGAAATATGTCGAGCGTGCTTTAAAGGCCCTCTTATACACTTCTATCATAATATACTATTTCGTACCTCGTCATTATACGCCTGTAATGAAATAAGTATTGCCTTGATAATAGTATCTTTAAATGTAAAACTTTTTCGAAATTTTTTAAAGCCGCGTAATTTTTCATATGATTTTTTGATCCCTCGTGTTTTTTGGCTGCTTCCGATAAGTGTTTAAATGTGCTATAACCGCCCGATACCAAAACACCCACCCTATTATGTGCAAATAAAGGACAGGGCCAGCAATATTGTTTTAAATAAAAGCTACCACACAACCATTTTTTTAAATCAAAAATAGATGATTGAAGTGACCTACAAACATTTTGTGAACCTTTTTTGTCTGAGGATGTTATAGAAATATTTGTAACAGGGCAGCCTATAGATCAAATTTCCCGCTGCTGCTCTTCACTTCGTCGTGAAAACGGCGTTTCCAACAGGCCACAAATGATGTGATACGGATTCATATCTAATATAAATCTAATATCTAATTTAAAATAAATAAGAGATCAAGCAAAAACTTAGCTTTTATGAGATCCAATTCTGAATCAACAATATTCCGCTTATGCCCGCTAAACTGTCTGCTATGCTATCACATATATTATTCGTGTGAAGATCGGAAGCATTCGTTTCCTAGCTGGCGAACCCGATTTGTCGCCACCTTAAGCCTTTAATATGGCAAGTTTCTATTAGATATAAGATTAACCAGTTTGACTTGTGGGATTTGAATGATTTTTATGGGCTCTTTAGGTTGTAGGATTGTTTGGAATTTATTTTTGGTTTTCGTATATTTTTAAGTCTGCACCATTGTGATTTTTTGAGCTTTTCCCGAGACGGAGGATCACAGAGCCGCCGCGCCAGGATAGATATTATAGAATTATTATTATGATTTACTGGCTTGCTACAGCTGGCCGAGACTGCCGTTGCCCACCTCGATACTTGATACCTTTCCATAATCTTAATAACGAATTAACGATTATGGTCTAGGGTCGCGCATATTTGGCATTTGGGGTGCGTATTATCATATTATAATAAGACTATATATTATAATATGATATTCATAATAATAAGTAATAATTGAAGACATAAGTGGATAAAGGTGTCATGTCACATTTTTTCTAAAATCGACTTTTTCAACTTTTTGAACTTCCCTTCATTAAACCCTAGATACATTTTTCTCAATATTTAAAGATTTATTTTATGGATGAAGGTGTTAAGTCACACGAACATGTAGCATGCCGTAGTAGATAAAGGTGTCATGTCACAGTTTTGTTACATGACACCTTTATCAGCTAAGTAATTCAAAAGTCTATACAACTTTCAAGTGTCATGTCTCGCATTTGAGGTTATGTTTTATCGCGAGGAACTAAAACTAAAATACGTTTGTGGCAATAATGGCTGGATTTAGAGGCAATAAAATCTTAAAAATGGTGCTAGAAATTGACTCTAATCAAGGTAAGCTTAACAAAACTAGTTTTCTCATTTATACCCTGTAATGTATCTAATTATTTTTGTAGAGGCTGTATGCAGCAGTAATTTTGAAAGTAAAGATGTAGTTAAACCGGTTGAAAACCCTTTAGATATGAGACATTTGCCAAGAACACAAATGCACGTTACAAAACGTAAGTAGTTTTTTTTTCAAATTTCAATATTATGTATTAAGATGATTGGCCTCCAAAATATTACTCCGTTTGCCAAGCTCCACGGAATTTTATTAAGAATATAGTAAAGGAACTATACTTCAATTATGTACTTTTCTAGAAGCAGTGTCCTGCAGTAATCTCGAAGGTCAAGATGTAATAGAAGTTGAATCGGATGAGAAATATAAAGATATGGAGGAGCAACCAAGTACAAGTAGGACACTAAGTAGGCGCATTTCAAAAAGTAAGCAATGAGATAATTTAGATACAACCTGAATTTGAATATAATATACGTTTTGTTCTAGGGTTTAAGGAAATAAGCGATGAAGAGAGCATTACATCAGGTAGTGAATATTGTCCTAGCCACGATGACGATTCAGATTATTCAGAGCCTGAGCCAGAGAATGAGGAGCAAGTAACCTACAGCGAACAACGTGTTAAGAAGGTTAAACTTAAAGTTTTCATCGATAATGAGACCCTACAAGGAAATAGCATGGAAGATAATGATAATAATAACCAACTAGAGAGCAGTAAGAACACAGAAAGTCTACATGACGATAACGGGACAGAAAAGAGGAAGAGTAACGAAAGTGGAATAAATGTTCATGTCACAGCTGATGGAATCCAACCAAGAATTAAGAAAGGGAAAAATTTCGAATTATTACCGAAGATATCAAAAAAAAGAATTCGCAATCCTGATACTTGGAAACGAAAAAAAGCGGCAATATTGAGAGGAAAGGGCGAAGAGTACGTTTCCCAAAACGGAAAAGTTATGCAGAAAAAAGTAATAAAGGAAGGGGTCCTCTGCAAAGAAAACTGTCGCATGAAATGCAGTGGAAAATTTAGTGTTAAAGATAGAGAAGTAATTTTAAGCAAGTTTTATGGATTGGATGTAAATGCTAAAAATGCTATAGTATTTAAAAGCATTCAAATTTTACCAGTTTCTCGCCATCGATCGACCAGGATATCATCAAAAAAATACACCTTCAAATATTCAGTAACATATAAGAAACAACTTATTCGAGTGTGTAGGGACTCATTTTGCAACTTATATGGAATTGGCAGAAAAAGTGTAGAAATAACACAAAATTTACTAAAAAATGGTTATCCGATCCCATCACCAGATAAGCGAGGACGTCCTAGGAAGATAGATGACGATGTAGTACAAAATATTGTGAATCACATTAATCAGTTTCCTGCTGAAGAATCCCATTACTCTAGGAATAAGAACCATAACAGAAAATACCTCTCTCCTTTACTCAATATCACTCGACTACACCAGCTTTATATTGAACAATGTAAAGGAGAAAAAATGGATGACAAATATATGGTCAAGGTTTAATTCTACAGACACATTTTTGAAACCAAATTTAATTTGTCCTTCGGGATCCCAAAAAGTGACAGTTGTAGTGTGTGTGATGCTGGAGAAAAATCGCAAGAACACAAAGAAAACTATGAGTTTGCTTTTAAGGCACAAAAATTAGACCGAACAACTCCTGCCATTGACCAAAAATCGTGCTACATTACTATGGATCTTCAACAAACCATGCCGTTGCCGAAGATATCTACATCGAAAGCGTTTTATTTGCGACAAATGTGGCTGTATAATTTTGGCATCCATTGCATTACCTATTCTGGACATAAGTCGTTTTTTTTTTACTTGGACTGAAGATTTTGCAAATAGGGGAAGTAATGAAATTGGTAGTTGTTTGCTGCGATTTTGTAAGATGCTTAAAGAGGAACATCCTGAAATTGAGCACTTGATAATCTGGTCTGATTCATGCGCTGGCCAGAACAAGAACTTTTTTATATTGTGCCTCTACCAGTATCTCATACTCAAAAATTTTTTTAAAGTAATAGATCATAAATTCCCCGAAGTTGGCCACAGGTATTTGGATTCTGATCGTGATTTTGGACGGATTGAAAAAGTACTGCGAAAACATCAGACAATTTTAATTCCGGACCAATATCGAGAAATCATTAGATCTACGAGTACAAAGAACAGTTTATGCTTCGATATGAAAAACTTCTTTTATAACTTGGAAGAGCTTCCGGCTAAACTTCGTTTGTATAAAAAATTAAGCAATACTCTTAACGAGAAAGTTAATTTACGAGATAGTGTCAAGTGGATCAGAGTAGATCATTTTGGATTTTATTATTACAAAGCAAATTTAGATCCCTTCGCCCCATTTCTGCAAGTTGACTTGCACAAAAAAGGAACAAAAGATGTGCTTTCTGATGAATTAACGTTAAGTACGTTACCTAAATGTGAAGGTCTAACTACTGAAAAAATGAATAACTTAAGAGAGCAGCTGAAGTTCATTGACAATGATTATTTATGGTTTTATGAAGAAATTCTAAATGAAAATGTTGAAAATCCGAAGAAGAAAAGGAAAACCTATTAGTTTTTTTTTATCTAGCGTTAGTTTCTGATGTTTGTTAATTAGTTTATGCCTTATTTTCTAAGAATTTCCGCATTTTATGATATTAAATTTACTAACACATCTTACAATTTTGTTATTTAGGGTAGTCACCAGAGAAATTAACTTATCTTTAATTAAATTATGCGATATTACTAAACGATATTATATTGTAATTTAAAAAGTTCTAGTTCAAAACGCGTTTCATCAAATATCTCGAAAGTTTAAAAATGTGACATGACACCTTTATCCACTTATGTCTTCAATTATTATTCACTACAGTAATGTAATAAAGTAGGTATCTTAATAAAACAGTATTTATAATAATAAAGTGCCTTTTGAATAAATATAATCTATTCAAATATGTGTAGGTGTCAGTGGCGGCTCCTGGTCATAATTATAGGGAGGTCATAAACTGTATTTTTTTTCGAAATTGGAACCACGCCCAAATTTACCTAGATTTTTTTACTAGGTACCTGAATTTTTAGTTATTTATAAAGAAAAATAAAGCTATAAACAGAAACAAATT
Source organism: Pissodes strobi (assembly GCA_016904865.1). Lineage (NCBI taxonomy): Eukaryota > Metazoa > Arthropoda > Insecta > Coleoptera > Curculionidae > Pissodes > Pissodes strobi. Next base: position 82,883 of record MU185223.1, on the reverse strand, counting down.
ATATTAAAATGAAACTTACCCTTTCCGAGGTATGATTTAACACACACTTAAATAATATTGTTGAGAAAATATAAACACATAAGTTTTCTAAGTTTTTTTTTTGGGTATTTTTAAGTACTACACCTTTTTATACTTCAAGTCAATGCGTCGTTCTTTAGAATTCGCAAAATGATCTATTACCAGTTCGTTGAAATTACAAATGTTTTTTAAACGACTTTTCCACACTTAACATTGCCAACGCGCACAACCTGTCCTGTCCCATGGTATTTCTTTTTGTAACCCGTTAAATAATATCTCGGAGTGAGGTAATAGTTATTTGGGCAACCAGTTGGGAAAAGCACTATTTTTCATAACGAGAGTATTTCTGCGCAACGAGCGAAGCGAGTTACGCGAGTTACGAAAAATTGTGTTTCCCAACGTGTTTCACACAATATTTTTTCAAATTTTGAACAGGAAGTTACTATTTCAATTCAAATTAAAAGTACTAAAATGGCCCATCCGAGTGTCCCTCGTAGATTCCTTTTAAATCGTCTAGTAAGTTCGGAGATGTTTATTTGTTACTTCGTTGCTATGGAAGCAAGTATTGTCTAGTGTCATGTTTTATGAGTTTAAACTGTCAAAAGAATTGAAAAATAATAATCGTTTTTTTTTTTAAATTTGTTTAAAGTAGAAGAATATATATACTGCAATGTCCGATTCAGAGAATAACGTACCGAATGACATTGAGGAAGCGGCTCAATCTGCGTTATCTACAATTATTCCTAAGAAGTCGAGGAGCAAGTATGATTTGGCCTATGCCAAATTTAGTTTCTGGTGTGAACACAAAAGGATTACCCATTTGAACGAAAAAGTTTTGCTAGCGTACTTTCAAGAAAAAAAGGAAATGAATAATTCAACCTTGTGGAGCTTATATTCGATGTTAAGAACCGAATTGTGTCTAAAAAGAAATATTGACATTAAGAAGTATACAAATTTACTGGCATTTTTAAAACGTCATTCTGAAGGTTACCAGCCTAAAAATCGCCAAGTTTTAAGTAAAGAAAACATTTTCGATTTTATGAGAGAAGCTGCCGATGACCAAGGTAGCATTAATCATTGGAATTGCTGGAGCTTGCCGAAACGGTGAATTAACTTTTCTTCGCGTAGAAAATGTAGTATTTCAGGAGCAGTTTGCTAAAGTGACAGTTCCCAACACAAAGACGAAAGTATGTCGAGAATTTGCTATAACCCCTGGAGCTTTTGAAGGTAAATTGCATCGAAATGGTAAAGAAATACGTTCTGCTAAGGCCGTCAAATGTTAAGCATGACAGATTGTTTGTCAAATATTCAAATGGGAAATGTGGAGTGCAACCTGTAGGTATTAATACATTTGGAAATATGCCGAAAATAATTGCCCAGTTTTTAAAGTTGTCAAATCCTTGTTTGTATACCGGTCACTGTTTTCGACGGTCATCGACTACTCTCCTCGCGGATTCTGGAGCCGATTTGTTGAGAATCAAACAGCATGGGGGATGGAAGTCTAATACAGTTGCCGAGGGCGAGCCGAGGGTTATGTGGAGAATTCCATAACAAATAAACAGAAGATTGCCACAAACATTCTTGGAGAAACTTCCATGGAAATTAATGCCACACAGAAAACTTCGTTGTCAGCCAGGGTCAATATCATCGTTCGAACCGTGTTATTAATATCTATAATTAATGTTTTTATTCACATGTAATAAAATTGAATAAAATAAAAAATCTTCATTAACATGTGGTACATCAAATTTAATGACAATAAAGAGGCAGTTCAAGTAGTTTAGATTAAAAAATGATCCGTATGTTTCTTAATTAATGGCGAAATGTGCTTTTCATCACCAGTTGCGAAATATTTTACTTTTCGTAACTAGTTACGAAAAGTAGGACGTTTCAAAACGTCAAAGAGTTTTGAAAAGTGCCACTTTATATGTCAAAATTAGAAAAAATAAAATGAAAAATATTTAGCCAATAAACAAAGTCACTGTTGTCTAAATGGTTTAATAATCCTGTAGCTTGTTGTAAAGTAACCGAATCGTCTTCCGAATCAATAATTTTTTCTAGACAAATTTTGATATTTTCTTTATTTTCAAATACTGTTTCAACGCACCTGGTATTAAAATACCATCGTGTCGGAGCCGCTCTAGGGAGTCGTTTTTGTACTATTTCATCCAAAACTTCGATCCTTTTAGGAGACCTTCCAAAAAAACTTGAAAATGCGTGCAGATTCGCAAAAATATTTTTATGCATTTTTCTGTACTAGCAGCTCGCTGCAATATTAAATTTAGCTGATGAGCATAACAGTGTACATAATGAGCATTTGGATATTTCTCTTTAATTTTCATTTGAACCCCTCCGAATTTCCCGCTCATTACTGACGCGCCATCGTAACATTGAGCATCTAGTTTTTCTGAACCAATCCCCAAAATGTCCAATTCTTGAAAAATCGATTTTACCAAATCATTTGCCGTTTTTCCCTCGGGTTTTATGAATTTCCAAAATCTTTCATAAATTGTTCCTTCCAGAACATAACGGATTATTAAAACCATTTGAGTTTTATTTGAAGCGGCAGTGGTTTCATCTACTTGAATGCCTAAAAAATGCGCATTTTTTACTTCATTTTTAATGTGATCTTGTGCAACAATTAAAATAGAATCTAACAAGTCATTTTGGATAGTTTTTGATACTCCTTTAAAAGATTTGCTATGTTCTAGGTGGTCTTTAAAAATTGAATTTAATTCAGCCACAAAATTTATGAGCCCCCGAAAAACCCCGGGATTCTGTGAAAATTCAGATTCGTCGTGACCCCTTAGAACGAGCTCGAAGGCTCCGCAAAATTTAATACAGTTTAAAATTTTATTTAAAATGTACCGAATGTACATTTTCATTAAATTCCTGCACAGATTCCCGGTAGGCATTATCAAGTTGCAGCCAGTCCAAGCAATTGTTTTCTTTTAAATGCACAATTTTACAAACCAAACACGATTCCGCGGGTTCAGACATCATAAAAAATAAACTCGAGATCGAAAAACAGTCAACAACAGTTCATTATTTTAAAATTATTACGAAAGTTTCGCGCTCGCCTCAACAATAACTGCCCTATCATTATCCCTCAAAGACATGACAACGACTAAAAATAGATCGCCTTTCTTTCATTCTTAACGATCTAAATATAGATTTCTAATAATCCATAATAGTATAACGCTGGGCGCGTTTCAGGATAAAATATCAACAAGTGCATAGGTCGAAGGTTACTAATACTTGCCGTCTGTTATGCTTGATGCCGCGGTCAATGCCCAAAATCGACTACTTCTATCGCACCTTAGTCCATTAAATTTCCTATATGTAGTATATCTTGCGTTGTCGGCGCTTGCTCTGGAGTTTATTACGTGTAAAACATAAGGGGAACGAATAGTAAAATGCAATTTGACCGGTAGTATAGAAAATAGGTAGTTATACTTTTCAAGCAGGAATTGGACAAATTTTACGATGTTTAGGAATAGTTTTGTATATATTAGGTTGAAAAAAAGTGATTTACGGAAAGAATAACTTAAATTGTTTTTTTTTTTTTATTTTCTTATTTTCTCCTGTTGTTTTTGAAAGGTCATTGACCATTTGACCTTATGGTCGAGCCGCCGCTGTACATTCTTGCGAATCATGTGGCGGTGCCCACCTTGCCCACACAGGCGAGCCGCCACTGACGGTGCTACTTTCAATAAATAGTTTATATTATCTTGTTTTTTTCATTTTCCTCAAAAAAATCATGACGAAGTAATACACCCTATAAAACATTATTCGCCTTCATAACGGATGAGAGAGAGATATAGAGATAGATAGAGATAGAGAGAGAGAGATAGAGAGAGAGAGAGAGAGAGAGAAACTCATAGACCGTGCTTGCTCTCCCGTAAAACCATGACATCACTAATTGTTTATTGCTATATCTGTTAATTTAAAAGCAAAAAATATGGGGATTGCACTGTTACCTTGTCAATACATAAGCGAAACTTTTATAAAGTATTTTTTTTTCATTTAGGCCTTCTTCGTTAAATGAAAGTGTATTTAAAAAAAGACGACTTTTTAACAAAATTTTTGCACGATTGAAATTTACGTTTAAAATTTTCTTCGGCCATAAGGGCTAATACAAATGATTTTTTTAAATAATTATAAAAAAATACTTCCTACAAAGACCTTAATGTGCATTGGACCAAAAGATAAGTATTTATTTCTCTATACGGTGTACCGATATCCCGATTTTTGATGATAGTGTCCTTTTGGGCAGTCTAATTTTGTATTACCTCTGGAGTAAGGGTTATCTTATCATGTACTTTCATCCTGAAAAATTCAGCTTGTGACACCATACTATAAACGCAAGAATTGCAAATTATTACTAAATTAATCTAGAAAGTGTGGATCTGAATAGCGCACGGATGACTTCTCGTGGTTTTACGAACTTGTCCGACCCATGACGAAAATGCATTTAACCAGAACGCCGAACACTAGCGCACGGCAGATTTAGACTAGATGTGATCACGGGCTGGGGTCGCCGCCGCCGTCGGACGCTCAGCGTTTCGACCTTCGCCGTCGTAGCCTCGATTTCGCTCTTATAAACAATGTATTCTGCGACCAGTGGAGATTCAAAAATATGTAAATTCGCAAATTATGTTTATGTTTATTTTATTAACGGACCAGCCAGTACAATATAAATAAATGATTAATACCATTATAAATATCCAACAGATTGAATTTTGTATCCAATATAATATAATTCAATTTAAACTTGTTGCCTACTTAACTTATGCTTTAAACCCGTCAAAGATATATTAAAGAAATCAATTTCACTTGGCAATTGATACATATTCCAGACAAAGGACTAAAAAATCCATAAAGGGTTGCCTGGCAAGATGGCCGACAGTGAAAGATCAGATGAAGCGACGCCTAAGAAAAGTGAAAAGAAAACCATAATAACATGTCTACATTGTAAAAAACGTGTTGTAAACGTAGTTAAGTGTAAAAAGTGCCTTAGTTCGTTCCATCCTGCGTGTTTGGAGCAAGCAGCAGACCTGAAAAACGCTCAATGTTCTCACGAGGCCTTGAAGGTTAGAAAAACAAGTGTATATTCCACGTCAGAAGAACCAACAGAAAATGAATTATTGAAGATCCTCGTCAAGGAGTTACAAAGTAAGAACCATATTCTTGAGGAAAATGGCCAGCTTCTTCGAGAAAAAATAACAAATCTTCAGAAAAAACTAGAAAAATATGAAAATGCAAGTAATCATAACATTCCAGAAGCGACATCTAGTGAAATCGTAATTAGCAATATTAGCATCGAAAGTCCAAAGACACTGGTGACACCTATCAAAGAAACAGTGAATCTGAAAAAGGCGGTTTTAAGACCCGAAAACGTAAAATCTAAAGACCCAAAACCTGCAGTGCGCAAAGATGACAAATCCATCGATCAAATTGTAATCGACGATCCGCCGCCCAGCCCTACCATTGACGGCGATAGTAGCAGCGAATATTAACTACGATAAGAAGATTCACTCTCCGCGGCGGCTCGTCAACGGTATGTCTCCTTCCCCGCGCGAAAACTAGCATGATACTG